>OW052183.1:34229615-34428870 GCA_932526625.1 Rhingia campestris
GTGAAACTACTAGCATACGCCGACTATGTTGACATCATCATTGGACTCAACGAGATGTTAAAGACACGTTTGCTATTATAGAGAAGAAATCCTCAAAACTGGAAACAAGTCTAAAACCAAGTATATGCTGTCAACCAGAAAGGACACTCAACATTGACAAACTTGACAGAACGTCCACGTTGAAAGTCTATTTCGTCTCCGCTAACAACTCTGACAACGACGTCTCGCCAGAAATTAAACGATGAATTACTTTCGCCAACCGCTGTATTTTCGGACTTAAAGGACTTTTTAGCAATAATACCCTAATTCGAACTTCTGTTGAGATTCTATGTAAGACTTGCTCTACTGCGCCGACCCATGTGACGTATAAAAACGGATAAAAAAATTCTGGGTCGTGATGGAAAAATTCTTTTTCATCAGTTCGCTGTTGACATGTCAAAATTGAAGCTGAAAAACTGAAATAAATTCGTTTTAACAAATTAAAAAAAATTGGTTGCTCAGATAAACGGCACATATTATATTCGCAGATAAAAAAAACAAGAACGTAATCACACCATAAAAACAAAAAAAAATAACACGCTCAGGGGGGAGTTCAAAAGGGGGTTAATTGAACGTTAGTATGAGAGTAGAACCATCATCATCAAACAGGGACCTTCGAACTCGACACTCTCAAAGCGTGGTGGTAATTCCGAGAGAGAGATTCGAGAGCCACATGAGTACTATATTCCCATAGGGAAACAATTTCATTCGTTTTAAGATATGCATATTCTTGAGTACCTATTCAAAGAAAAATATATTTTTCCATACCAGACCACTTTTCAACCATACAACGTTTCCAAAGTATGAACTTCCAGGAGACATGTTTTCATAATGTTTTCAGCCTATAATTCGATGAGCGCTGGTATCATCTGATACCCTATTCCTAGGGTATGCCTATCTTTAAGGGTTAGAAAAATTAGTTTTTAAGAAAATTCACCCAGAAATTAGGAGTAGCCAATAGACGAAATGTTGAAACCGAATAATTTTCTTCAATTTTCTTCCCGAAATTCCTTAAAATTGTACCGAAAAGAATTTTTATTTATTATGAAAACTGGCCCAAAAAGTGGGCGTGGCAAACAACTTTGTTCAGGCGACATTTAGATATTAAGATTGTCTAACTATCCTGTTAAGAAACTTTTTCAAAATGTTGGTCAAAAACAAACGTTTTTCTGAAAAGTGGGAGTGGCAGTGGATTTTGAGAAGGCAGGCGGATTTTGAGAAGTACAAAATTTTAACATTCTAGCTAAAAACCTAGAGTGCTGGGAGCAACAAAGAATTCGAGTACCTTCAAAATTTTATCATTCTAGCTAAAAACTGGTGACGGACGGACACTTAACATCCTCGGCAACAGAAAGATAAGTATCCTGTCATTCGGTACTAGGATGATATGCGCCGAATGGTGTTCTAGCAGGGTTATAGCAGGTGATTTATGAAGCCCTATCGTGAATCAACCAAGACCAGCTTCATGAAAGTCCGCGTCCATATGGTAAATGACTGCTAAAATTAGCCGTAAGAATAAATTTTTCTGTGTACGCCGTGGGCATACCGTTAATAATGACTTTAATATTCGATAAAGTAAAGTAGTCATTTATGACTTGGAAAAGATGCTGAGTAACTTAAAGAATCTAGACTGGACTCATAAAAATGATCGTGTAGAGCTTGACCAGGGGCTATTGTCTGGTACCACGATAATCAGGAGCCCCTAAGTCGTGTAGTCCTCGGATTGCATGGCTTAGCCTGATAAAAAGATTGATTCCCTTGTGGGAGTATCGTGGTTGTTATGGTTACCCTACTTCGCGGGAATATATGGTATTCTGAGGTCTATGGAGTGATATACTTTGGAATACATGAGGTGTTAGATGGACCTCGATCCTTAGTATGGATGAAGATCGTGCCTTACACATGATTTTCAAACTTGAACCAATGTGTCCTGCATTGGGGTGTTAAACAAAACTTTTATATGGTTCTGATATTGTGGTTTGGTACACCGATAAAAGCTATATGAAATAACTATAGTTGTTCACGTTAAACATACTTTAGATGATCTGACGGATGGACAGACATGACTAAATGGCTCAGATTACTTACTCAGATAAGCGATTCATATGTTCACACTAAGTGTCAAGATTGTCTTTCATATTACTGCAAATAATTTGTCTTTGTATAGTAGTTGCCATGTCTACTTATCCGATCCCGCCCATTTTTTACATGTGGACAACATATGTCACAACCACTGTCTACGATTACACCGTGAACAATAACCGGGATTAAGACTACATTTGGAGTAAGTCTCATCGGGATAAGCACATCGAACAAGAACTAAATTTTTGTCCTCAGTTTGTTCTACCTTCCGTAAGATGTCAACATAAACTCAAGTGACGTGTTACTAAAAAAAATAATTCTTGGCTCGCAAGTACTCACGGCCTAGCTTTTTTCACAACCATTCATGTGTGCGTAGTTACTTCTTACACGATGGTGGGACCTCCTGTTTTATGCCGAATCTGCACGGCTTAGTTGAAATAAGCTTTTCATAAGAATTGATAGTACTCGAATGATTTGTCAGATTATCAGGAGTAAGGGCCAGTGAACAATCATTTATTTCTATTTTGATTTTTTTTAAGTTTTGGTCCTTTAAGCCAAAAATTTCATTGAGGATTAATCCCAGAAATTCGTAAACCACCAGATATGTATAGAGACTAACAGACCGATAGAATAGCAGACCCAATTTTTCAGACTTCTTCCTTCATCATTGTAATGTTAAGTTTGATTAAAAACTCGATTTCGAGTTTTCCGGGAGATTGGAATCGCCATTCCAAATTTTCCCTCATGGCGATGAGGCGTCCCGAGAAAATTTCCACAAAACTCTCACCGATCTTCTGGGGGTGTGAGCCGTGCTTTTTTTCTACTGGAACCAAATGTCTCTTAGGTTGAATTCATCATGGGCAGACGCAGGTTTAAGAACAGAGCGCCAAGAGGATTGCAAGATTGAAGCTCTCACTCCTACATTGTTTTCGGTGATCTGATGGCCGGAGGGACTCCAATTTTAGGGCCTCATTTCATCGACAAAAAAAAACGGCCCATTGGCGCCACCGACCGGTATGAAAGCTGCACCAAAGATTGCCTTTTTGTGGATGTCGTGTTGTATCATAAAGCACATGACGGATCTCTTCTGTCCAGTAATCCCAGTGGGGTCTACTGGACTACTGGGCGCGTCCTCAGGTGGTGGATAGATAGCGAAGTTACGTTCATTCGTTACTAAGCGTTCTGCTGAATGAGGCCATAGCAGTTTAATGTAAAAGCCCACCGTGAACTAATCCAGCCGACTTCATGTAGGACCGCGTCCATCAAGCATTTGTTAGAGGAACAAGTTATATAGACGGCGTGTTCAAGTAGCAATAGCTTCTTGATGCGCATGAAGTGGGTGAGTTACTAGGTGTTGCTGCTAATTACGTACCTTGGTCAGTAATGACTAAGTGGAACCCATAAGGAATTCGTGCGGAGTCTCACCATAGACTAGAGTATGGTACCACGATCAGGAGCCCCTAAGACTTGTCTTAGCCTGATTTTGAGGTAGGCTCCCTTGTGAGAGTATGGTGGTGGTTGTGGTTTATCCATAATGCTGCACCTCTTCTATTCTAAAGTTGCCAACCATCAACTTTAGAATACAAGAGGTGCAGATAGACCTCGGTTCTGCTCAAGGATGAAGTTCGTGCCTAACAATATGATATTCAAATCATGTTGTTAGCTTCATCGCTGAAGATGATTTTGCGATTAAATTTTTCATTTTTTTTTCATCATGTCCAGACCCCAATTCGAGAATGTATCTCGCTTCATATGATCAAGTGGCTTTAGTTCATGAGTCAGATTGATCTTGTAAGGGCGTAGGACAAGATCCTAAAGCAAAATTCGCCATAATGTGGTCTGGGAAAGGAACAATTCTGGACAACGCCGTGAAATTGACTGATTTGGCTCTTTTGCAACGGACGCCTCTGGGCAGCAATATTCTCGACAATTCGTACAAAATATAGTCTCACTGGCATGGAAACATCAAGCAGCGAATATTTTGACTCAAAGTTGTGCAGTAGACTATGAATTGCTTGTCTACTGGGCCGAGAATTACCGCCGAAAATTGTCGTTTACGGTTTTAAAGTTGCGACCACGGACTCGGAATTTCTGTAGCAAATTTGAATTATTTTTAATCGTTGTTCCTTCGAGTACCTAATCATGATAAAAATGTTAATTTTACTGAATATTTGGACATTGACAGTTCGGTAATCGGTTTAAGAGTGCGTTCACACTGAAAGTTTGTTTGTTAATTTGCTAATGAAAGACTCTTAAGTTTACCCCCGCATACCTACTAAGCTGACTCTGGTGTTCGCAATTTTGCATTTAGAAATCCCTAAATGACTGGATACTTAAGTCAACAATTGAGTGCAAGTCACCCTAATGTTCAAATGTATGTTCAAAGATATCTAGTTATGGGTGGCCTTTTACTATAAAGTAATCTGTAAACAAAACTACATCAAATCAAGAATCATCTTGAATTACAAATCAATAAATCACTTGAACATGAAATTTCGGAAAACAATAATTCTAATAAGGATTTGTGAACAAAGTATAATAGTCCTCTTGGAATTCAGACAGATTACTTGATACAGCATTACAATTAGGTCAACATAAACGTCCTTGTTTTGATTGCTATAAGAGTGATTCATCTTATTTATCTAAACTTTTCCTCTGCAAGCACAAAGTCAATAGGCAAGCACCACCATCAATGTAACATGTAAAGGGTGTCTCGTAATTCATGCAAAATTTAAATTTTGCGCCATTTAATTAAATGTGACAACTGACAATTCGGGGTTAAGAAAAATTAAGGTTCTGTAGCTGACGAACCTCCATTTTTACTAACCGCGATTACTGTGCAAAATATGGCCGCCATAAGTTCTGTGAAGAGAATAATTGAAAGATTCAGGTAGAAGGGATCAATTAGTGATCTAATATACTCTGGGTGTCCTGGCACAAGTCGTTCAACAGAAAACATCGAAGCAATTCGCAAAAGTATTGCTGACAGTCCAGCAACATTAATTCGGCCCAGTTGTCAAGAATTGCGCATTTCGAGAAGCTTTATACAGCGAATTTTCACGAAAGACTTAAAACTTCATGCTTACAGAGCTCAATTAACTCAAGAACTGAAGACTACGGACCATGAAGAGCGATGAGAGTTCATTGAATGGACTTTTAAAGAACAACAAGTGGATGCATATATTTCGAACAAAATCATCAGTGATGAACGATATTTTTATCTTGAAGGCCTCGTTATCTTATCGTCAAAATTGTCGCATTTGGGGTTCAAAAATCCCACAGTTAATTGTTGAGAAACAAATGCATTCACAACTCGTGACTGTTTGGTGCGGATTTTGGGGTGGAGGCATTATCGGACCATTCTTCTTCAAAAATGCGGCTGGTCACGCAATAACAGTTAATGGTGTTCGTTATCGTGACATGCCTAAATTACAAGATATGGATGTGACCAACATGTGGTTTCAACAAGACGGTGCCACATGCCATACACCCAGAGAAACAATTCAATTACGGCATGAGTCATTTCCTAATTGTGTAATTGGCCATTTTTGCACTCAGAATTGGCCATCGATATCTTCCGATATAACACCATTGGACTTTTTGGATTTTTTTGTAGTCAATGTCTATGCGAATAAGTCCACGACCACCAGCGCCTTGAAAGAGGAAATTGGGCGGTGTATTAATTAAATTCAGCTAAATTCATACGAAACGGTCATAGAAAGGTTCAATAGAAGAGTACGTACGATGTGCTATTCCATAGATAACCACACTGTATACTCTATAAATACAGAAAAGGAAATTTTCTAATTAAAAATCGGTATTTTCTATCAAAATTACATATCGCGTGAATTATGGGCCACCCTTAAGTATTTTGTATATAAATATGTGAAGGGGATACAGAAAAATCTAAATAGTGTCACAACATTGCACCTCAAGTTTTAAAATATTTTACTCTACATACGCGTTCTACAAATATTATTAAAGGTAGGTTATATAAACAAACCACTCAAACGCCCCCAGAAAAATTAAACAGAGTGCCACTGCTAACGACAACTTTTTCAAGCTGTGTCCTGGATAAACATAATCAAATAGAATGTGATTCTCCACCCACCTTTGGGGGTTAGCTCTTTGCACAGCCTTATGAGAAACTAACACGAACGAAAAGTAGTAACCACATATGGGAAGGCTACAGTCCGCTCTGCGAGTCATAAAATACCCTAGCCCATCCTGGCTATGATGGATGAAATACATATGAAACATAAGGTTTTATTTTCCTTGTAGACGTGGTAGTGGGTGATTTATTAAATTAAGGTCTGTAAGTAAAATTATCCGAGTTGGAAAACCTGCACGAATTAAAGCAAATCTAGGTGGGAGTATTTTTCATGAAGGCGTTCTGCTAAAATCGGTATGTCCTTCAAATAGCTCTAGGAATCGCATTGCAGCTATTTTCGCAAAATAAAATTTACGAAATATTGCAAAACCAGGACATCCTTATATAGCGTTGTTTGCCAGGTAATTTATACGAAGTCGCTAGGTAGGGAAAATAACTTCACCAATAGATAACGTGCGAAGAAACTTATTTCTAAAAAGATTCGTCTGCAAGCAAATTTCTAACTTATGAGGTACTGCGAAACAATGTTCTGGCTATATCGACAGTTGAATGATTGTGAGAAAAAGCTAGGCCAAGGATTCCAACGAGCATGTGCTTAAAATTTATATTTGTCAAAAAAAGACCCAAAAGAATGACAAAGATAAACAAGATTTTTTTAAGCGTAGTTTTTTTAAAAATCGAATAAAACACTCAAATTTTGCAGCAAATATTGTTACATTTTCATTGTTTTCGATAAATAGGCCTTTGTCATTTACGTTTTAAAGACAGCTTCATGTAAATGTTGTCCGTGGCTCCGTTCCAAATGGTCCATTCGGAAGGTCCAATTTTGCGTCACCTTTTCCAGCATTTCGGCCTGTATTCAACTAATTACGCATGTTATGTTATCATGTAAGGCTTCAATGGTGTTTGGCTGGTCCACATAGACTAAGAACTTTACATAACCCAACTAGAAATAATCAAAAGGCGTTAAATCGCATGATCTCAGCGGCCAACTCATAGGACCATTTCGAGAGATTAGTTCCTCACCAAATTCATCCTTCAACATTTTCACTGTATCACGAGCTTTCAACCAAGTTCAACTCAGCCAACTGGGGCAAAAAAAAGTCGTATATCATGGCTCGATATCGTTCGCCGTTGACGGTAACGTTTCTTCAACGATCGTCTTTGAAGAAAAATGGACCGATGATGCCACCAGCCCATAAACCACAACAAACTATCGTTTTTTTCGGGATGCATCGGTAATTCTTATATGGCATGTGGCTGTTCATCACTCCAGGTGCGACAGTTTTACTTATTTACGTATCCGTTGAGCCAGAATTGAGCCTCCTCGCAGAACACAATTTTTAGATAAAACAGCGGATTTTCATATTTTTCACAGAGCACGAATTTTGATAATAAATTTCAATGATTTGCAATCGTTCCTCGTTTGTAAATCTTTCCATGATTAAATGGCAGAGTATACTTAAAACTTTTTACTTTGACAGAGACGTTTGGACGCCATTACTAACCAGTGCTGCCAACCTGAAAAACTTAACTCTTAAAAAATCACCCGTTGCATATGCCCACTTTCAACTACTTTTATAACAACACCCTCATCACCTTCTACCCCTTGATTTTTGGCAAGCAAATGGTATCTTACTCAGCCATCCGACTTAAAGCCATCCAGCAGATGTCAGATATACAAACTAGCCTTTCAACAAGTCAAGACGAACACGCTAATTTTCCTGAAAATACCAATTACACCCTTACCAGGTTAAACTTCGATGAGAGTTTACAGGTCACAATCCCAGACAGATGGTCTCGAGAAAGTAGGTTATGTTAGGTTGAAGTGGCTGCACGCGATGCGAGTGCACACTTAGAATATAAAGTTCCCTTGTGGTACCACGTGTATCTATCGACCTTCCTATATTCGTTCGCCTAATTGAACCATTCAGAGCTAACCATGTAGCGTAGAAGGTATCTGACATTAATATTGGTCAGCTCGCCTAGATTATCGATGAAATACTCCTTAAGATGAAGCTTTCTTTTTACGGAGAGAACTGGACAAGAGCATAGAAGGTGAGTAATACTTTCCTCCTCTTCTTCGTCCAAGTAGCTCTTACAGAAGTAATTGCTGAAGAGCCCAGGTCTATGGGACAGTGTCCCATAAGGACACCGATTATGGTGCTGATGTTTAATCTGTTCAGCATTGTCAAGCAGATGGAGCGCTTCTGGTTGAAGATAGGCCAGAGTTACCTGGTTATTTGACACGTTGCGTTGTACCGTTTATCCATCTGCGGTTTGCTTTTTTGATCGAATCCAGTTTGATCTGGAATTTACATGTAGCGATGGACATATCTAACATATCTACTGGCGGTAGAATATCAAGGTTTGTGCCTGTCTGGCAAGCTCATCGCAGGTATGTCTCTGCTAATATGCTTCTGGGATATTACACTCCTTTTCAGCCAGGAGAAGACTTCTTTGATTGCCATGATTTCCGCCTGGAAAACACTACAATGATCGGGACGGCGAAATGATATGCTTAGGTTAAGCATCTCGGAGAAAATACCTCCATCCACAGATTCTGTTTTAGACCCATCGGTGTTGTTGTGAATTGAGTTGTTGCTTCATGATCGTCATGATCATTGCAGCGTGTTCCAGGCGGAACTCATGGCGATCAAAGAAGCCTTATCCTGTGTGAAAGAGAATGAACTATATAACCCTGGTGAAAAATTTCCGCTTTGGACCTTTAAGATGGCTAGGACATGTAGATCGAATGGACGCCAGTACTCCGGCTCGCAGAGTCTTTGATTCCCAGCCAGACGTCGGCGTCGGACGCATTAGAGGAAGACCTTGCGTTAAGTGGAAAGGAAGACCTCGCGACAAGTAGAAACGAACTCATCCGATCGGGTAATAATCGATCCGCACAAAGGACTGCAACCTTCACGTATGCTTTGTCGATAACTTAATGAATTGGACTTAGGGTATATTTGCTTCTAATAGAACGGAGTTTCACAACTCGAGGGTATAGGTGTTTTGAGGTAACATTTCCCAGAACGCATCATCTTACGAACGGGCAATTTGGAATTTGCAGTGGCCGTCCGCTCTTCTAAGTTGACTCCTTTTTTTAAATCCCGCTATTATATAAACTGTCCCAAAAGACCTTAAGGCCAACATCTAGCAAGATATTGTAAATATACCACTTTACCCGTTGCTTTGCTGTATATGCTCATGAGAAACACCGCAACTCTGCTTCGGTGTATGGGTTTGGCAATGGGTGCAAAAAGCTGATTCATATGAGTTTTATTGCGCTTTAAAAAAGGAAGTTCCATCCCATGCCGCCAACAAACGAATTGATAACTGTCACCAAGAACCCAGAAACAGCATCCTGACATCATTGATTAGGTGTAAGAGATCTACCAACTTTGAAGAGATAAGAAAAAGGGTGAACAAACTATTTTTTGTTGTTGAGATAATTGGATAATACTAATGTGGAGGACAAGTTGGTTTAACAATAAATTAAGGACTAACAAAATATAAGAAATAATGCAGTTCTTCCAAACAAAGTACCCTGGCGGTATCCTTTTTCGTTTTGGTGACATTAATTGCCCATTAAGATCGACCGATATTACCATATTTACTACGCTGAGGTTATAGATATCAAAGGTGTAGCCATTGTGTTCAATAAACCTAATTCAAGAGACTCGATGTGTTACTTATGAACTTCCGCATATACGACATTAAGTGATGTAGGGCCACATCGAAATTAATAACACAATAGCAACTATAAATTGAATGCTGAATGATACCTTAACAACATTTAACTTTAAAGTTAAAGTTACTTACTTACTTACTTACTTAAGTGGCGCTACAGTCCGGAATGAACCTGGGCCTCAACCAACATGCCTCTCCAATTAGCCCGGTCCTTAGCTAACTGCCTCCAGTTGCGCACTCCAAGTTGGTTGAGGTCGGTTTCCACTTGTGCGCGCCACTTAAGGCGAGGTCTTCCTCTACTGCGTCCGACGTCTGGCTGGGAATCGAAGACTCTGCGAGCCGGAGTATTGGTGTCCATTCGTTCTACATGTCCTAGCCATCTTAAACGTCCAATGCGGAGTTTTTTGACCAGGGGCATGTCGCTGTAAAGCTCGTATAGTTCTTGGTTGAATCTTCGTCTCCATAGCCCATCAACGCAAACGGGACCGAAGATTTTTCGAAGAATTTTTCTCTCGAATCTACCAAGGATTTCTTCATCCGCTTTTGATACGGTCCATGCTTCAGCGCCGTAGAGCAGGACTGGGATGATCAGGGTCTTATATAGGATCTCCTTAGTAGTTCGAGTGAGGGCTTTACTACTAAATTGCCTTCTTAGCCCGAAGAAACAGCGGTTGGCAAGAGTAATTCTTCGTTTAATTTCTGACGAGATGTTGTTGTCAGAGCAAATAGCGGAGCCGAGGTAGACAAAGTCCCGTACTACCTCAAAGTTATATCTGTCAATGGTGACGTTCCGTCCAATTCGTCGATGTTGTGAGTCCTTTCGTGATGACAGCATATACTTAGTCTTACCCTCATTTACTGCTAAACCCATTTTCGCCGCTTCCTTCTCTATACTAGCAAACGTGGCTATGACATCACGTTGAGTCCTACCAATGATGTCAATATCGTCAGCGTATGCTAGTAGTTGCACCGACTTTTGGAAAATTGTGCCTCTGGTGTTGGCTTTGGTGTTTTGCACAATCCTCTCAAGAATCAGATTAAAGAAGTCACATGACAGCGCATCGCCTTGCCTAAATCCTTTTTTGGTATCGAATGTGTCGGTGAGGTCGTTTCCGACCCTGATGGAGCAGCGAGAATTTTCTATCGTCATCCTACACAAACGGACGAGTTTGGGCGGTATACCAAAACTAGACATGGCTCTGTACAGTTCGTCTCTATAAATGCTGTCATATGCGGCTTTGATGAATCGATGAATAGGTGGTGGGTATCGATTTGGACTTCTTGAGTTTTTTCCAGGATCTGCCGAAGTGTGAAAATTTGATCGGTTGTGGACTTTCCTGGCCTAAAACCACACTGATAAGGGCCAATCAGGTTGTTGGGAAACGGTTTCAGGCGTTCACATATTAGATAGGATCTTGTAGGCGATGTTGAGAAGACTTATGCCTCTGTAGTTGGCGCAGTTCTGAGGATCTCCTTTTTTGTGGATCGGGCAAACGATGCTGAGGTTCCATTCTTCAGGCATATTTTCATCCGACCTTATAAAGCTCAGCGGGAAGGCCGCCATTTCCGGCAGCCTTATTAAGCTTGAGTTTAGATATTGCTATTCTCACTTCACTCAGGTCGGGTGGTTGGCAGTTTTCGCTGTCGTTGCCAATATTAAATGGTTCTTTCTGCCTGACAGCGGAATGTTGTTCGTCATCGCCGTTTAACAGTCTGCAGAAGTGGTTCTTCCATATCCTCAGCATCGACTGTATCTCAACTACAATATTTCCTTGTTCATCTCGACAGGATTCTGTTCGAGCCTTGTATCCTTGGCTTTGACGTTTTACACTTTGGTAAAACTTGCGAACATCGTTCCTGGAGTGGCACCTCTCTATATCCTCGATCGCGCGCTTTTCTTGCTCTTTTTTCTTCTTGCTGAAAAGCCGATGTTCTTCCCTTCTTCTTTGCCTATAGAGCTCAATGGCAGCTCTCGTCTTCAGCTGTAGCTTAGCCTTGTAGGCCTCGTTCTTGGCTGCGAGCATCTGTCGGCATTCCTCATCAAACCAGGGGTTTCTTGCTGGTGGGCGCGAGAAACCTAGCACATCACTTGCGGCTGATCTAATGGCCTGTTGGCATCGTTGCCATTGCTCTTCGACATTCGATGGTATGGTGTTAATCGAGAGGTTAAGGGATACGCGTTGTGCGAAGGTCTTGGCGGTCTCTTGCGATTGCAGTCTTCCGACATTAAATTTTTTCACAGTATTTCTGGATTGTTGTTATTTTTGTATTTGTGGCGTGGTGGATATCCGCATTCTTACCTTGGCTGCTACAAGGTAGTGATCCGAGTAGATGTTAGCTCCTCGGAATGTTCGGACATCCATAATACTGGATGCGTGCCTCTTATCTATCGCAATGTGATAAAATCAGTCCTTTCCGAGGCTATTGGTTGCTTCGTAACAATATTTTTTTCTGTGGGTAGGTAGTTAACCCAAAGCACAACCTCCAACCTGGAGGGCCAGTACCAATTTATTAGATACCCCTAGGACATGGGGCCATCAGTATCCACTACGGGATTGAGCGCTGCCTTTGGCCTTTCGGTTCATCCGCCACCATCTCTGTTCAAGGGGCCTGACTAACCCTTGAAATTCCTAGATAACCTGTTGTCCGAATATGTCAGAGCAGCTCATCTAGGTTCGCCTGGGACAGCAGGCCGGGTATTCATCCGTGCCATTCTCACCAGGGTGTTTATAGTGTTGCTGTTTTTCGTCGTGTTATCAACACTCGCACTTATCGTTAAGCAAGCCAAATCCGGTTGGATGAGACCAGTACCCGATGATTACCACTTGGAGGTAAAAATAAGCACATTTGATGTGTTGTCAGAGTTACAACACAAGGCATTGCCAAGTTAACGCCAATCAGAGTCTACCTTTGTTCTACAACACCCAACCATCCCAAAGTTAAAGTTACCTATTCTTTAAAAAAAATCTTTCCTATTTTAGGCATATCTGCCACTGTCTATTGATGGTCTGCAGTTATTTATCTCGAAATATTAAACTGAATCAAGCTCTATTGCACAAGTTTACACCAATCAGACTAAAGCCCTTAACAAAAATCTCAAATATAAAGTTTCATTTAAATCTTAAATTTCAAATTTATTTGCAAAACCGGAACAAGTCTTAACAGAGCCAAGATTAAAACAAACGAGTGGTGGGTGCACGACTGGGTCGTACGCAACTTTCTCTTTCACAGCAAGTTGGGCGTTAGATCTAACCATAAGCATTTTGATTATTGATGCTAAAATGATATAAATAATGTCGAAATGTATTTATACGAATTTTAACTCCAAAATTTGAAGGAATCGATGTCAATGTGAAAAATAATGATTTTCCGTTTTTGGCCAAAACTGAAAATTCCGTTTAGTGATAGTTGGGCTAAAACTAATTATGTGGAATTTCTTCAAGCTGTAATAGTAGTATATATATTAAATTTCATTCAATTTGACATAATAGTTTGCAAGAAATTATCAATTTTCCTTATATGGCCTAAATGACAAAATCCGTTATATGAATTTTCTCGAAAAAACTGGGTATGCAGTTTTGTTAAGGCTAATATGCTTATAGTACATAAAAAGTTTAATCAAAATCGTTAGAGCCGTTTTCGAGAAAATTGAGGTTATGTGTAATTTTTATATGGCAGGTACCATTATTAACATGGCTAAAAGCAAACAAAAAAAATGGCCTAGAATTATGACTAAAACAAGCTTGGATACGAAGTTTGAAGAAAATCGGTCTAGCCGTTTAGGCTGGGGAGACCATTACGGACAGACGGACCGACGGACCGACGGACCGACGGACCGACGGACGGAATTCCAAAAACCACTTTTTTAGGCTCCGCTATCATCGTAATGTTAGAATCAATCAAAATCTCGAGGTCGAAAATTTTCACGAAAACAATATCTTTCTCTTTGTAAGAGAAAGTTAAAAAGTATCTCTCTTATTGAATTTCCTTGCACGTGGAGGTAATAAGCCTTTAATGGTACGGGAATGGCCCCAAAGTATGGCAAACAATGCTTTATTATCGACACATCATTAAAGGGATAACTTTTCTTGTAAAGATTTTCCTTTTTTTGCCAGGAATTTTAGATTGTTTTGCCCTTATTTATGGAGTGCGATTGATAAAATAAGGTGATCATTTGTCTTCTCCTCTTTCGGTGTACACACCGAGAACAGGTAGCTACAGCATTAATATGTATGTAAATATAATTTCAGATACAGAAGCAGCTCCTTCAGAAGAACGAGAACTTTCAATTAATTTTGTTTCTCGTTATGGGGCTATTATCTAGAGAAAAGTAAACCAAGAAAATATACAAACTGCCAATGGGAATTAATCGTAAAGTTCACTGTTGTCTTTTTATTTATACTGTCGGTATACACATACAAAATAAAAAAAAATACAATTGTCCTAAGGATATATACCAACTGGTAGTTTTTAATGGAAAAACAACGTCAAACGTCAAACAATTTGAAGTTTAATTTGGTCGGCAATCCAAGGACAATTTTCGCATATTTATAAAAAAAAATTATAAATGTAAGAATTCAGATATTTATAAATGAAATAAATAAATAAATAGGTTTATTGAAAATATTTGCTTTAGCTAAATCAGAAGCAATCAACACACTCGACATAACTTTTTCTCGTAGAAAAGAAAAATACTTTTTGCATCAGCATTTTTGATCTCAAGATTATGAATAAATCTAAAGCCCATAGTACAAGACAAATCAATTTTTCTGTCACAACCAACGTTGCCAGATGTCCCGATTGTTAGTTCGTAATTAAATTTCCCGCGTGGGACAAGCACATTCCAGCTTTGAACACATGTTCATGCTTCTCTTTCAAATATCAGCATTCATGGCAGCTAAGAATGTTACGAAGAGTGAAGCAATCGTTTGTGAAATATTAGCAAAAGAAGTCTTGAAGGATGCAATACAATAAGGGAAACTGGAAAATGTTACCAATATTTCTGCGATATCTCAGTTTTGAGAAAGGAATACAAAACAAAATATTATTAGATTTTGTAGAGATTAATGATGAAACATCCGACGAAATAACAAAGGTAGCTTGCGAAACATTGGATAAACATAAATTAAAATTATCGCAAGCAACTTCATATGGATTTGACAATGCAAATGTAAACTTTGGTTAACTAAAAGGATATGTAATAAAAAACTACTGACTATGTACTTACACTAGTCGGCATAAGTATTTTGACGAAACCTTTTTGTGACTATTGAGACTAACTTTACTTGGTATCGTTAAAACAACGGTGCAAAAATGATGCGCGAAACAAAGAATCTATTTTTAGCTCTATGCATGCCAAGTTTTGTATTGTTTACCTTTTGCATTCTCTTTCTGCTGATAAGAACGCATGCAGACAAAGAATTTTTACGTGGCATAAGTATTTTGACGGAAACTTTGTGTAAATATTTTAACAGTTTTGAGCACGTGATAACCAAAAAACTTGTGTAGTTAACTTTAATTTACATTAAACGTTGATAACAAAATAAAAATTTATTAAAATTTATTAAAAACCATGGGTAAAACGGCTGAGTTGAGTTTGGTTGTCAGATCTTCAATGGTAGCGAAGTTTAACGCTGGAACGGCAGTAAAAGACATAGCTAGTGATTTTAATGTGTCGCGTCAAACTGTGCACTATCAAATCAATAAGTTTAAAAAGCATAATGACATCACAAACCTAATGAGATCAGGTGCTAAGCGCAAAACAACGCCCACTGAAGACCGAACCCTTCTACGGGAATTTAAAAGAAATATATTCCTGAAGCCTCAAACTGCTGCAAATCAATGGAATTTGACGGCAACGAATCCAATCAGTGAGCGCACTGTCCGACGACGTTTAATGGAAGGAGATTTTAAAACATTTAAAGCTAAGGACGTGCCGTACATATCAAAGGTAAACAAGCTTAAAAGACTGTCTTTCGCAAAGGAACATCTGCACAAGCCAAAGGAGTACTGGAGAAGCGTTCTATGGACAGATGAAAGCTCCTTTGAGTATAACTCACCAAAAAACAAATTTTACGTTAGATTGCCAAAGGTAGAAAGGCAAAAAAGACGCCCCGTTTGTCAAAAAGTGAGCCATGGTGGAGGCTCTGTCATGTTCTGGGGATGTGTTGCGTATAATGGCCTGGGTGAATTGGTTCCTATCACCGGCTCGATGAACCAAGGTCAATATTTAAGAACCCTAAATGATAATGCCTTTCCTTCCGGAGGTAGGCTTATTGGTGAATCATTTATCCTGCAACAGGACAATGCCCCATGCCACAAAGCCCGGATGATAACTAAATTTTTGAAGGATGTTGGTGTTGCCACTTTGGACTGGCCACCTCAAAGTCCAGATTTAAATATAATAGAAAACGTGTGGTCTCTTTTGAAACGCAAAAGAACAGTTTCTTTAAATAAAACCAGAGAGGAGACGATTTCTGAGGTCACTTCCCTTTGGGAAGAGATATCTCCAGAGATTCTTCAAAATTTAGTAGATTCAGTACCGAGACGCCTTCAAAAAGTTATTGAAGCCAAAGGAGGTTATATATTTTACTAAATTCTTCTTTATTTATTTACTTTTGTTAAGTTTAAAATGTTTTTTCTTAGAGTTATATACTTGTCAAAATACTTATGCCAACACACGAAATTACAAATTAATTTATATCTTTTTGACTTCTATGAAAAAATATTTGTTTGCCTATTTTTAAGTTTGTATTAGTTATATATCCCTTTCAGACCCACACACAAAAAAAACGTTCGATTAGGGTGAAACTTTGTTATTCGTTTTTCTTCGATATAGGATTAACGAAAAAAATAAAAAAAAAATTATTGTATGTACAGTTCTCCTAGGAAGGACATCACACATTTGTGTACCTTGGGTCATAAGAAGTTCACATCATTTCATTATTTCAAACAAACAAATTACTGAAAATATGGTTTCTTTATCTTTATTCGAAAATCTTTCATTTGGAATTCAACAATAAAACTTATAAAAGACAAACAAAACAATACGAAAAAATAATACACAGAAAAGACGGAATTCATTTTAAAATTAAAAGCTTAAAAGTAAGTAAGAACGTTATAAATTTTTTTATTTTGTATGGTATGCTCTAAAACAATCTTTTTCCCTTGAAATGCAAATATGAACTTTGCACTTCTGGCATCTGGCCCTTGAGCGGCTTAAGCATCCTTCATTTCGGCACCTTTTCGCAGTACCATCTAAAAATTCCGGCCAATGATCGTATCTATCATATCTGATATCATCCGGGGTCTTATGTGGACGATACTTTGTGCCATAATATCCTTCAGGCAGTTCAAATTTTGTTACTTCATCGCCTGGTGGGTCCTTCATTTGTGCCAGTACCTTACCAATTTCAAGTTTGTAAAATAAGAACGGCTTGACATCTTTTTTTTTAATTCTTAGGAGTGATGCATCTTTCTTGTACTCCATCCAGGAATTGTAGATTGCGAGGTCAAGAAAATGAAAGAAAACTTTAACTGGCCACTTTCTTGTCTTTGTCTTTATACGATAGTATTCCATCATTTGATCACCTATGTCTACTCCGCCCATAAATGTGTTGTAATCTTGGATTACACCGGGTATCGGTACTGGTAGACGGCGCTTTAGACCTTTTACCCAGCGATTGACCTCTCCGATGGGATCTTTGCCACATATAGTTGACACAACTGTCACACATTTCGTGTCGCACCATTTCACTGCTACCACTTGCCCGTTTTTTACAAATTGGCTCATCTCACCTCGCACCATTTTCTTATCCTGTGGAAAATGGATCTTATTTCCTAAGCGGTTTGTCATTATCGTGCCCGTAGCTTTGAACACCATTTCATCTAATTTCTCTAAAAGAGAAACAGTTGTAAAAAATCGATCAAAGTATAAATGGCTTCCGATTGTCAAAAATTTTGTAAGGCGTATGACTATTGAAGGGCCATGTCCAAGTCCACAGTCAGCAAATGTTCCAGCTCCTTGAAACATTTCAAAGTCAACAATAAGTCCACCGGAGGTAGCACAAACAAGATTTTTAAGTCCTACTGGACGAGGTTTAGATCTAATTGTCTGTCTTGCTGGACATCTGCCAGTAAATGGTACCATTTGCTCATCTATTGAATAAGTAGTAACGTCGGTTGCCAATTGATTGCAGCGGTTTCTTACTAAGTCAATGACAGGCTGTATTCTCCATAATTTATTTGTTGCACTGGGCTTGCTGGTATCAACAAAGTGAATTATATTCCGCATTCTCATAAATTTGTTTCGGGACATAGAGTTGGTTATTAGATCGATTCGAAAATCCTCAGTCCAATATAGTCGCATATTAGGAAAACCCAGACATCCCATTATTATGGAGCAACCGTAAAAGTTTTTTATTTCGGTTTCGGTTAATTGCAATTCACTTCCACTTGTTGCCAGTACGTACATTTTTGTATATTTCACAACATCTTCAAAGTGAGATTTCGGAAAATAATTGGAGAAATACTCCATTGGTGTACCAAGCTGCACAAAATTCGGACATCCTTGCACTATTGGAATCTTGTGATGTGGAAAATCAATTTGTTTCCATAAATCATTTCTTTGTTTTTTTGCTGAGGACATTGACGAATCACGTGTACTAAAAATAATTTCTGCAAACAATATTGGTGTTAAAAAAAAACATTAAGACCCACAACCCATTTTACCTGCTTCCGGTTCTTCCTGAGGTAAATTCTCATCCTCCACTTCATCACTAACCTCATCATCAACAAAATTAGGTTTCCAGGTTTCATCAGCCTGTTCGTCATCATCTGAGAAGTCAGCATCGGAGTTTTCTAAGATCTCCAGAATCTGCTCAAGATCACTCTCCTTATCTAAATCCAATCTTTTAGCTGAAATATACAAGATATCACAAATGTGAGCTAAAATAAAAAATTGTACTAAACACCAAGTAACACAATTGTGTTAACTGATATTTACCACTACAAAAATCACGAGACGAAAGTATTCAATTGAAAACGCAAGTTCGGACATGTTTACTTACACAGTTACGAAGCGATAAGCGCACCCATAACAAGACAAAACATGTCATTAAAAAAAATGTGCGTACTTACCAAACGACATGCTTCCATTCACCGAGAGGACCCACACAACACTGAGCAACTTCTTTAGAATTGCATCGAATTCTCACTTTTTCTGCACTACGAAGCAAAGAGAACACATAACACGATCGCTGTTTTTGGGCTTTTAAATGAAATGTTCAACTATAAGTCTAAAATATTTTTTTTTAAACACATCTCACAAATGAGTACTGTGGGTCTGAAAGGGATATAAAAATGAAAAAAATAAACATGAATTCTTGTCAAGCCATTTAGAAGTTAAACTCAAAAATGCACGATTTTTATTTCGTCAAAATACTTATGCCGACTAGTGTATGTGTTTTATGTCCCACTTTTTTATTCAAAAGGTTTCAAAATCCCGCTTTGCCCGACTTAACATTTGGCAACGCATGAAATGACGATAGTCTTTCATTGGATTTGACAACTCCTTTTGACAAAAAAAGCAAACCACTTCAAATATCTAAAAAAAATGTTACTGGCTTGAATTACTATCAAAGCGTTTATGAATGGAATTCGACTTGGTTCATATGTCCACCACAGAGTGTATGTAGCGGTCGATACGTTGAATCTAATTTTCGATGACTCGGCTGCAAATTTCGAACAATTCGGCCGCTATTTTTCGTTCAATACTGGCTCTGAGCTCCTCTAACGTCGTCGTTGGCTTGTTGTCATAGACTTACTGCAGCGTTGTCATAGACTTAAGAGGCGTTAAATCACACGATATCGGCGGTCAATCGATTTTTATTACCTATCCCATAGGGGTATATTAGTTTTGATACATAGTTTGTCACATAGAGAAATAATTAACTAGATATACCTTAAAGTATATGGATCGACTCAGAATCAATAGCTGAGTCGATTAAGCCATGTCTGTCTGTCTGTCTGCCCATCCGTCCGTCCGACCGTCTATAGGTCACAGGTTTTTATGCCTTAAAATTTTGCTAGGATGATGAAATTTGGTACCTGTGGTCCCTGTACGTGCTGCTCGAACAAGTGTAAAAAATTTCAAAATCCGCCCACTGCCACGCCCACTTTTTAGAAAAACCTTTTATTTTAGTTAAACGGTGAAGAATTTCGAAAAAGTATCTGAAGAGCATATTTAGACAATCTCAATATATATATTTCGTCTGTATAAAGTTTTTTGCCACTTTTGGGGGCGTTTTTAGTAAAAAACCTTTTGTGGTAAATTTTCATATATTCAAATATTCGATGCAAAATCGTTAATAAAATTAATATTTTGATAAACTGTCTAAATAAAATATTTTGACAATGCATTTTCTATATTTCATCGTTATAAGGCCCAAAGTTTGGGGATATTAGTTTTACAGATGGGATAGGGTATTAAACGTTCCGCACAGCGGATTGTAGCCTTCTCATATGTTCCATTTTAATTTTGCGTCGAGTGCCATTCCAAGGTTTCATTTGCAAATTTTATACGGACCAAGTTTAGGAAAACTATCAAGTCTCTAGTTTTCTTATAGGTAAAATTCACGTCAACAGATTTGGTTTCGTTGAGGGCAATCCTCCACTCCAGCCCCTTTAGTCAGTGCGTTTTGAAGCTTTGCAGTCGTTTCTTCTATCGTTTTATCTAGTGCTAGGATAGCGGTGTCATCGGCAAACGTAGAAAATTATTATTGTACCATCTTCTTTCAGTATATCACGTGAATGTAAAAGGTATAGAAGTGGTCCAAGAACACTTCCTTGCGCTACGCCTGCCAAACTTTCTTTTTTAACTTTCTCTTACAAAGAGAAAGATATTGTTTTCGTGAAAATTTTCGACCTCGAGATTTTGATTGATTCTAACATTACGATGATAGCGGAGCCTAAAAAGTGTTTTTTAGAATTCCGTCCGTCGGTCCGTCGGTCCGTCGGTCCGTCGGTCCGTCTGTCCGTAATGGTCTCCCCAGCCTAAACGGCTAGACCGATTTTCTTCAAACTTCGTATCCAAGCTTGTTTTAGTCATAATTCTAGGCCATTTTTTTTGTTTGCTTTTAGCCATGTTAATAATGGTACCTGCCATATAAAAATTACACATAACCTCAATTTTCTCGAAAACGGCTCTAACGATTTTGATTAAACTTTTTATGTACTATAAGCATATTAGCCTTAACAAAACTGCATACCCAGTTTTTTCGAGAAAATTCATATAACGGATTTTGTCATTTAGGCCATATAAGGAAAATTGATAATTTCTTGCAAACTATTATGTCAAATTGAATGAAATTTAATATATATACTACTATTACAGCTTGAAGAAATTCCACATAATTAGTTTTAGCCCAACTATCACTAAACGGAATTTTCAGTTTTGGCCAATAACGGAAAATCATTATTATTCACATTGACATCGATTCCTTCAAATTTCGGAGTAAACGTTCGTATAAACACATTTCGACATTATTTATATCATTTTTAGCATCAATAATCAAAATGCGTACTATATATTTGATCTAACGCCCAACTCGCTGTGAAAGAGAAAGTTGCGTACGACCCAGTCGTGCACCCACCACTCGTTATCCGAGTATTCGTTTCATGTCTAACACGGAAGAAGGTATTCACTATGTATGTATCTAGGATATCATATCGGCGTCTTGGGAGAACTTGTCGTAATGTGCATTTAAAGCCATATCGTGCCACATCTTATCAAAGGCTTTCGATGGGTTAAGGAATGCGCTTGAGCATGATATAATTTTTTTCGAATGTTTTCTCGATTACGTTAGTAATTCTGTGCAACTGGTCAATCGTCTTCTAAAACCAAAACGTTAGTCAGAAGTAAGATTATTATTTTCTATAACTTGCTTTAAACTCCTTTGTAATATCCTCACGAAAATGTGGGATAAGAGAGGAAGAAGCGAAATTGATCTAAAAGATTTTACTTCATTTGGCGTTTTTTTTTAGTATTGAAGCCATTACGGCTTCCGTAAATTCCCATTAGCTAGGTACATATTATTTTTGTCTTAACGCAGCATTTAAAATAGGAAGCAGCTTTATTAATGCCTTCCTGCCTAGAGCTTTGAGAACTTCGCAAGTGATTATATAACCAGGAGCTTTCTAAGGCTAAATATTCCCGTTATCTAGTTTATTTCTCTTAGCGTTGCTCTTAGGTACATATAGCCCGTAGGGGTTCATACTAAGCCGAAGGTGTAAAGGGTCCCTATGCCAGTGGCATAGAGTGTCGCAAAATTAAGCGACTTTTTTACATGGCGTATACAAGCAAGCCGTGTTGTTTTGGGAATTAATGCTACACTTTATCTATTGGCAGCATAGAAATGGCACATGGTACCCGTCGCATGTATTTTATATGTGGCAACGACTATTCTCAGTGACACTATTCTCATGATTATCTATGCTTCAATCAATCACTTCCGTGACTGCCATCCTGAGGGTCCAATTTTGCACCCCTTTTTCTTATTTCACCTTATTTCTTCAATAGTACGTCGAATGTTGCATTCTAAGTGATTAATCGTTGTGCTAGTTTATCAGCATAGACCAGAGATTTTGCGTTGCCCCACAAAAAGAAGTCAAATGATGTCAAATCATACGAACGGAGTGGCCAATTCACAGGTCCATTTCTTGAGATGATTAGGTAACCAAACGTTTGGCTCAACAAAGTTATTTGATGATGATTCTTAATGACATGAGGAATAAAAAATTACAAATTACAAAAAAAAATTGTTGGCACCGATTTCGGATTTAAAGACAAATGGGCCGATGAAACCTTCGGCATGTAAACTGCACCAAAGACTGATTTTTTCGGGATGTAATGGAGATTATGCTCACTCTAAAAACGACAATTCTACGGTTTACATACCAGTCAAGCAAGGAAGTGTCCTTGGAACGCTTCTATAACTTTTATATACACGCGATATACTGAAAGACGATGGCATTATTCTTGCTACGTTTGACGGTGACATCGCTATCCAAGCCCTAGGTAAAGTGACCGAAGAAACTACTGCAAAAACTACTATTACAAAACGTCAAGTTCAACTTCCAATTGATTCTCAGCCCATTCACCGAACACACGACGTAATTGATGGTCCGCTGGCATTAATTGTAGCACCAGTTGGTTCTTATATAGGTATAGGCCAAGATCTTTTAAATTCGGGTCCTCTCTCACACGCACGTCTACAACGGCGATAACTTCTTTTGTACGTACGGTATGGGCTCGATTTGGATAAATATTAACGAAATGCTCTATAAGTTTGACGAACAAAGCTCGAATTTCAGAAATAAATTTCAACGATTTGTAAACGTTGTTCTGGTGTAAGACTTTCTATGAAATTACCATGTTATGTACTGAAAAAAAGTCAAACGCACTTCATTAGTATGACCTAGTTTGACAGTTATCCCTATCGGAAGTTCTATACCTCTTAAAAAGCACCGTTTATAACAAAACGATCCTCAATTGCAGGATGGCCGCGGTGTAGTGGTAATATATTCGCCTATGAAGTGGAAGCGTGCTCGTTCAATCCCAGCCAAAATCCATGAAACTTTTATTCAAAGAAATAAAAAAGTTCGGTAGTTAATCCTAAAAGTATACACCACTTGAAAGTTCTGCGAGTATAACGAACACAACTAACAGTGACTTCGCGAAGTTAGTTCGGACACCACCCATGGAGTCAGTCTTCACTACATCCAAAAACTTGTTTTCTTCCTTCCTTCCCCTCTTCTAACGCTCTTCCTGTGGTAAAATATATAAAGGGTATTCATTACACCTTGAGTGGACGCAAATTATAAAAAATAGAAAAAAAAATTTATTGTTCTAATATTTGTAAAAAAAAATTCAAAATAGAGCAAGATGCAATGAGTACGAGAGGCTGTGGAAAGCGATTACAGCATTGCGAGAATGTCGGCACCTAAATAATTGTTTCGATTTTTTTTTGCGGAATAATTAAAAAACTGCAGCCAAAAAATATCAGATGATAACTTTCGCGCCACCTTTTTTTACATTTTAATGACTTCTGTGGCTTGACATTATAAAAATATATCCCTACGCTACTGGTAGGGATTTTCATTTTGAAAGTTCCATTTCATGTTCCTGGATGTTTTCTTAGAGTTTGTCAACTCAAACAGAGAACTTTTCGCTTAACTCGGCAATTATATGCAAATAGCCTAAATTTATATACAGTCAGATAACTTTCTTATGTTAAATGTAAATATTTGATTTGTACAACAGTCGCAAGTCATAAATATGTTTTCACATAATAGATGGTAATCGTCGCGATGTTTCGAAATAATCGGATATAGATTTGAAACGTCTTCAAAGGGACGACATCCTAAAATATGTTAATATTTCCAGTTTCCCATCTTTATGTATGTAATATGCAAATAAATAAAGGATTTCTCAAATTGTTTTTCCCCAACTTGCTGTAATAAAAAAAAAAACCTTTTTATGGAAATTGTAGGGTAACACTTACTGGTATTCTGCATCTTATTGTTTTCGTTTCTCATCAATATAAAGTAGGTAGATGCAAAATAAATCGTTGCTATCGTTTTTGAAAGCTTCAAAATGTCTACATTTCGATTTTTAAGATTCATGGATATTATATGCTGGGTGGGTAAAATGCAAACATTGTCTGAGGCTTTTTAGTACACTTTTACAGTGTTTTTTACTATCGATATTATTTCGCAATTTTATGCCTTTTAGAGTAGGTATATAATTTTTAAACAATTTTATTGAAGCATATCTTAGTGGTTCAAGATAGCAAGCTGAAAGAAATTTGGTATGGAAGATACACCAACTCATTAATAGGATAGTCGGATTATTAGATATCTAAGATGAACCTATGTTTCTATTTGTTAAATATATGTTAGAATAGCTTACGTACTTTCATAGCAATACTCATCAATTTTGGCTTCGTTTTGAAACTAAAGTGTCTTTTATTGTCTTTCCTGTCTTAAAATTAATTTAACACAAAGTGTGTTTGAGATATTATCGACATTTTTTTTCGTTTGAAAGACCTATCAATGCCATTTTATTTGGAATAAAACATCGTCTATCGTCCTCAGCGGCTTCTCTGGGTGGTGCGCACCCGAAATTCGCAATTTTGCATGACTCTGGCGGATAAATCAGGATGAATTTGACCGATGGCATGCGTAGTTTTGGCTTTGAAGGCTGCTGTGGTTGGTGGCTTATTCGCATAGACCTACGACTTTAGGAAAACCCACAAGAAAAAGCCTAACGGGATTCAATCACACGTTCTCGCACGATCACATGACAGTGCATCGCCTTGCCTAAGTCCTTTTTGGTATCGAATGTGTCGGTGAAGTCGTTTCCGACCCTGATGGAGCAGTGAGAATTCTCTTTTATCATCCTGCACAGACGGACGAGTTTGGGCGGTATACGAAAACCAGATTTGTCTCTTTAAATGCTGTAGTATGCGGCTTTGAAATCGGTGAATAGGTGGTGAGTATCAATTTGAATTTCTTGGGGTGGGGTATTTTTTCCAGGATCTGCCGAAGTGTGAAGATCTGATCATTTGTGGACTTTCCTAGCCTAAAACCATACTGATGAGAGCCAATTAGGTTGTTAGTAAAAGGTTTCAGGCGTTCACATATTACAGAAGCTATGATCTTGTAGGTGATGTTGATTAGACTTATGCCTCTGTAGTTGGCGCAGTTCAGAGGGTCCCCTCTTTTTCAACAGTTAGGTATCGGAGACGGTGTCATTTGCAGGCATGCAGAATGCAGAAAGGCTAGGCCTTCACTCAAACGATTTCTGCAGGAGCTGTATGGACGAAAGGGAGCTTCATCTTGAAGTTTACTTCTTTCAAAATCTTAACAATTTGACAAAAATGTATGTGAGAAGTCTCCTCCGTTTCGTTAATAGCTCAGATGGATGAAATCCATGTGGTATCACAATGGACCAAAAACTTGTCTAAGTGTGCTGACAAATTGTTGGCAGCCACTCTAACCTAACATAACGTAGTTATCGGGAATGGTTAAACAATAGTCTAGAAGAAGTAAAGCGCATGTTCAGTTGAGGAATTTTGAAATTTAAACATTCCACAGAATGTGTCAGTCTAATAATTTTGAAACGACTTGTGTTAACTAGACATCCCAATCTTTGAAATGAGTGGTCTTGGATCAAGATTGGGAAAGTGTTTTAAGCGGAACGAGAAACAGTAAGACCCACACTCATAATGATTTAAAAAAAAGACTACTAAACCCATCCGTTGGGATATTAATGGATACACCTGTACTGAAAATGTTTAAAAATAAAAGGATTTTTCGCGTTTGTATTACATTAAGGGGTCCTTAAAGTTTTTGTAAAATTTGTATACCTACACAGATGGGTCTAAAACTGAATCGGGGGTAGGTGGAGATGTCTTCTCCGAGATGCTCAACCAGAGCATATCCTTTCACCTTCCCAATCATTGCAGCGTTTTCCAGGCGGAAATCATGGCAATCAAAGAAGCCCTGTCCTGGCTGAGGTGTAATGTAATATCCGCGAAGAATATTAGCATCTTCAGTGACAGCCAAGCGGCAATCAAATCATTGAGATCTACTGCATTCACTTCAAAATCAGCCCACGAATGCCGACTGTCACTTAACGAGATGGCAGAGCTTTACCATTCACCTATTTTGGGTGCCGGGGTACAGTGATATCCCAGGGAATTGTAGGGCGGACGAGCTTGCCAGAAGGGGTATCACGCTTGATATTCTACCACATGTAGAAACGTTAGGCATGCCCCTCGCTACTTGTAAATCAACACTTAAACTATATGCGATCAAAAAAGCTAATTGTAGATGGACAAACGGCTCAACGTGTCTTATATCACGGTAAATCTGGCCCATATATAGCCAGAAACACTCCTTCAGTTTAATAATGCTGAACAGATCCATCATCAGCACCATCATTGATGTCCTTACAGGACACTGCCCCATAGGCCTACATACTAAAAGACTTGGCATTTATAGCAACGACTTCTACAGAAGCTGCAAGGACGAGGAGGAGGAAAGTATCACTCATCTTCTTTGTTCATGTCCAGCGCTCTGCAACAAAAGAAGACTCCACCTGGGAGACTACTTCTTCGACAAACTAGGTTACCTGAACCTCCGCCGTTTTATTTGTAGCTCGGATTAGTTCAACTAGGCAGACGACTCATAGGAAAAGATGTTTTCTTGGTCTAAGTGTGCACGCGTTCCGCATGCAGCCTATCCTAACCTAACCTTATACATATGTGAAGTTTTTCGATTTTTTAAAGATTATAGGATGACGGGCTCAGTGGCGAAACGGTAAGTGCGATGAACTGCCGCGCAGAAGGTCTGAGTTCGATTCCCAGCCGTAGCTACACCAAAATGATTTTTCGCTGGCGCTCCTCTCGTGATGATCTGACAAATCATCCGAGTTATAAGTATCAATTATCAAGAATAGCTTATCTCAACTTAGCCATTCGGATTCGGTATAAAACATTAGGTCATGCCATCACAACCACACAGGTTGTGAAAAAGCTAGGGCACTAACGAGGCTGTTGCGCTAAAAATTTGAAGATTATAAGATATCGAAATTTCCGAACTTTGGCAGTTGATAGCGGCTATATTGTTGAAGCCACATCTGCCAACTTGGCAGTTATGTGTTCAGCCAGTTTTTTCGCGTCGATTTCGCGTCCATCTCAGCCTTTCACAAACCACAACTTTGCGAATTTTTCATTGTGACTTGAGCCTGCATTCTCGTATAACTCAACTGACCCAGGAGCTGAAGGCAAACGACCAGAGCAGTTGGAAAATGACCCTTATTTTTATAGAAAAATCATCATCAGCTATGAGGCCCATTTTCGAATTTGGTAGGATACCAATCCACAAGAGATCCAAGAGCGTCCAATGTTTCCTGAAAAAGTCACTGGATTTTGGGCTGGCGGCAACATCGGTCCATATTTCTTTGTGAACGACGTTGGCCAGGCCAATACTATCAACGGCAAGCGCTATAGATGGATGATTACCAACTTCTTTTGGCCTGAATTGGATGATATGTATACCAATGACATGTGGTTGCAACATAACGGCGCTACGTGTTACACAGCTTACTTCTTATTAGAAATTCTGCACGAGCGGTTCGAGGGCATTGTGATCTTATGTGGAAGTGAACTGGTCACCGAGATCGTGCGATTGACCCCGTTAGGCTTTTTCTTGTGTGATTATCTGAATTCTGAAGTCGTAGGTCTAAGTGAATAAGCTATAAACCAAAGCAGCTCTCAAAACCAAAATAACACTACAAATACCAATACTAATACCCAGGGTCGAGCTTTCTCACAACCATTTATGTGCTCGTGAGTACTTCTTGAACGATGGCGGGACGTCCTGTTTTATGCCAAAACCGAACGGCTAAGTTTGGATAAGCATTTCTTGACAATTAATACTACTCGGATGATTTGTCAGATCATCTAGAGAGGAGGTCAATTGAAAAATCATTTAGGTGTTGCTATGGCTGGGAATCGAACCCAGACCTTCTGCGCTGCAGCTCATCACACTAATCATCGCGCCACTGAGAGCGTCAAATAACACATGCCATTGCTAATTCAGCCTGATTTATGCGTCATGGTCATGGAAAATTGGACATTGGATTTCAGATAATCTGCGGCAGACATTTGAACGATATTATAAAGGGTGATCCATTTCGAGGTTCCCTACTTTTTTAAAGAAAAAAACACAGAAAATTCAAATTTAAGGGAGAATGTTTATTATCATTTGAAAGAACATTCTTTGGCATTTATTTTTTGAAGATTATGTCTATCAAATGTTGGCCGTTGCTACGTCGCAGATGGTCCATCCGTTGAGTCCAATTTTCGATCACTCGTTCGAGTGATGTTTTCCTCCAAGGCCTGAATCGAAGCGGGTTTGTCGCCAGGAAAAAGTCTAACGGTGTGATATCACACGATCTTGGTGGCCAATCGACCGGCCCAAAACGTGAAATTATGTGCTCACCGAAATGTTCTCTCAATAAGTCCATTGATTGATGCGATTATGGGAAGTGGCGCCGGCCGTCTTGCTGAAACCAAATGTCGCCGAGATCACGAGCTTCAATTTCAGGCATCAACTAGTCGGTTATCTTGGCACGATAACGGTCGCCATTGACGGTTACGTTCGCACCGGCATAATTTTTAAAGAAATATGGACCGATGATTCCACCGGCCCACAAACCACACCAAACCGTTGCTTTTTCTGGATGAAGTGGCAGTTCTTCAATCTCTTCAGGTTGCTCTTCGTCCCAAATGCGGCAATTTTGTTTGTTTACATACCCATTGAGCCAGAAATGGGCCTCATCGCTAAACAAAATTTGCCTCGAAAACGTCGGATCTTCTTGGAACTTTTCAAGAGCCCATAGAGCGAAGCGATGTCGCTTGGGAAGGTCGAGCGGCTTCAGTTGTTGCACAAGCTGTATTTTGTACGCTTTCAATTTAAGATCTTGACGTAAAATGCGCCAAGTCGTTCCATACGTTAGTCCGAGTTGCTGCGAACGGCGCCGAATCGACTCTCTACGGTCTTCGTGTACACTCTCAGCTACGGCCGCTATATTTTCTTCACAGCGTGCTGGACGTGGTCTATTCGGTCGAATCTTATACAATAATGAATGCTGGGTCTCAAAATGGGTGATGGTGTTGCGAATAGTACGCTCAGTAGGCCGATTATGTTGACCATAAGTTGAGCGAAGTGCACGAAACACATTCCTCACAGAACGTGAATTTTCATAATAAAGTTGAAAAATTTGTAAACGTTGTTCACGCGTAAGTCCTTCCATTATGAAATGCCAAACAATATTAAGCAAAAATAACATGACAGCATGACACGACTCACACGTGATCTGTCAAAAAAGGCTATTGCAAAAAGTATCTCTACTTGGATCACCCGTTATTATTTACAGAATGGCACCCATGGTCCTTTTGATAGAATAAACCATTTCGCTGATATTTCACAAACACGTTTTTAAATTTCAATGTAAAGATTGGAAGCGCTTAATGAATGACACCTAAGGTAAATGATCAATAAAAAGAGAAAAGGGGGAATGGATATGAGCTCACCTCCAAAAAATTCATAAAGAGTATCACAATGAGACCATGAGAATTGTGTTTTGTTGCTTCAATTACAGCGTTATGAAATGCTTGTTCATTTTCGAAATGCTCTCGCTCATGTATCCCGGATTGCTGCTTTTATGAAACCAATTGGAACATTCATTGAAACACCTGTCTTACTGACGTCCTTTGCACCATTCGATGTAAAATTGCAGAACCAATGCATACACATACACTTACCTTCATTACCCATTTATAATATAAACTATTTATTAAATTTAATACACCTGATGATATGATATACAAGGATATGGATGAAAACAGCATATGGAAAGTAATTTTTTACAAACATGGTGAAAGCCTTTCGTAAACCTAGAGCTTTTTTTTTTGTGTTGTCAACACAATAAATGAGCCTAGCCGTTACACTGCCAAAAGGTGTAGGCACTCAGGTCCCTGAAGAGGGCAATTTACATATTTAAATGTGTAGGTATATGGTACACATGGTGGTTAGGTGCAAGGATGAAGGTTAACTAGACAGATGGCGGTTCCGCTGGTTAAATATTTGACGACCTACTTAATTCCGTAAGCTGAAAAATACATCATGTATCTTGTGTGCACTGCGGCAAGGACGAAGCTGAAGAGCAATGAGCATAAAATAGTAATTTCTATGAACATATGTAGCTGCATGAAACATATGTGTATGTAGTTATACCCATCTGCATATTGTTATGCCGTAGGTGCGAGTGTTTTTTTTACTTTTTATTCAAGGAAAACGTTAAGAGAGTAATGATACGAGGGTAATCTGGGCGTGTGTAGAGCTTAGACATTTTCCTTCTCTTTGGACTCCATAATATGGATGACGCATTTGTGTACCTGTAGGCACGAAAAACACATCAGAAGTTGGACAATACCACATGATAATAGCCTAAAAATTCTTTCAGTCTAAAATAAAAGGGATCTCATGAAATGGGCCGTGTGAGTTATAACTACTGCACTTGGTACTTTTATAAATAAGTATATGACTCTCTGTTGTAAAGTGCCTTAGGGTCACTAAAACTACTCCTTCACATGTAATTTTGGAGGATATCTTGCAGTTCTCCACATATTTTTTTTTCTAATTGGGAACCTTATTAGATGATGTTGGATTGAACTTGGGTTTGGTTAGGTTTGGTAGGTTGTTGAAGCTCAGATGAGGCGTCAAGTTTTTAATTGTACTTGACATGAAGATGTATATATTTCATTAAGGACTTGATAACTTCTTTATTAAATAAAATACAAACTACCACTACTTGGGATATCTCAAAAAAAATCATTGCCTGGAATAACTATCAAAACATTTGTGAATGGAATTCAACTTCGTTCATATGTCCACCACGGGGACGGTCGATACGTTGAACCGATTTTTCGATGACTCGTCAGCACATTTCGACAATACGGCCGCAATACGTTCAATATTGGCACTTAGCTGCTCTTACGTCGTCGTCTTATTGGCATAGACCAATGATTTAGTGTAGGTCCAAACAAAAAAGTCTAGAGGCTTTAATTAATACGATCTCAGCGGCCAATCGACGGGTCCGTTTCTCAATATAACACGTACGCCGATCTGGTGCTTATGGCACCATCTTGTTAGAACCACATATCACATTTCACTTCAAATTTTATTGACCCAAAGAAAAAAAAACCCTGCTTAACGAAAAAAAGGACAACGAAGTTCGAATCTGCACCTGGAATGTGAGAACATTAAACAGGAGAGGTGCAGGCGAACAACTAGCGGAAGCACTTAACTACTACAAAGCAGACATTACTGACATCCGGGAAATACGATGGGATGGGCCGGGCAAAAAGAGGACTATTCGGATGCGGATTTGTTAGTTTCCAACACATTAGCGAACGCATTGTAACAATCCGCATTAAGGCCAAATTCGCCATCATAAGCCTTATATGCGCTCACGCCCCAACGAAGGAAAAATATGATATAACTTGACAAAAACTATGAGCGACTACCAAAGTACGATGTTAAAATCGTGGTGGGAGATTTTAACGCAAAGGTAGGAAAAGAAGACATCTTCAGCAGTATTGCCGGAAAATATAGCCTACACTACAACACTTCTGGTAACGGACTTAGGCTAATTGACTTCACTACGGAACGAAATGCCGCTATAGCCAGCACACGGATTCCGCACCTCGATATCCGTAGGGGGACATATCGGTCACCAGATCAACGAACAGTCACGAACATGTAAGAACATTCCGAGGGGCTAACATCGACTCGGACCACTACCTTGTTGCAGCCAAGGTAAGGTTACGGATGTGCTAGGTTTCTCGCGCCTACCAGCTAGAAACCACTGGTTTGATGAGGAACGCCGACAGATGCTCGCAGCCAAGAACGAGGCCTAATGTGAAATGTAATGTAATATTTTAACGCCTGAAACCGTCTACCAACAACCTGATCGAAGAAATCTTCAGTCCCGTTTGCGTTGACGGGCTATGGAGATGGAGATTCAACCACGAACTATACGAGTTGTACAGCGAAATACCCCTGGTCAATGGACGTTAAAGATGGTTAGGACATGTAGAACGGATGGACACCAATACTCTGGATTGCAGAGTCTTCGATTCCCAGCCAGACTTCAGACGCAGTAGAGGAAGACCTCGCCGTAGGTAGGTGGCGCACAAGTAGAAACCGACCTCAACCAACTTCGAGTGCGCAACTGGAGGCAGTTAGCTAAGGACCGGGCTAATTGAAGAGGCATGTTGGTTGAGGCCCAGGTTCATCCCGGACTGTAGCGCCATTTAAGTAAGTAAGTAAGACATAGTTTTCACTCTAATACCGAATACCAAGTTTAGCACTTGATGATTAATTTAAATATTATTTTCTGCATGAATTACTTTTCAAATAGATTAAATATCCTATCCCACCCTTGAAATAAATATCCCCAAAATATGGGCTTTTTGAAAATGAAATATCGAGAATGACGTTGTCAAAATATATTGTTTAGACAGTTTATCAAGATATTTTATGGTTCGACAAATAACAACGTTTTTCTATTGCATATGCCTTGGGGTAGGGTAAATAAATGTTTTTTTTTTGTAGGAAAACGCCCCCGAAAAATGGGCGTGAATTAAAATGGTCTAAGGACGAAATATTCATATTAGTTTTATTAATGTCTAAGTATCAAAAGTATTTTTTTCGTATATTTGAAAATTTGACCGAAGAAGGTTTTTTACTTAAAACGCCCCAAATAGGATAGGGTGTAATTTAAATCGCTTCGCAAGTATATGTATGGTCCCCAAAGGGTTAAGGGTACTACTAGTACACACCGATGATACTTACTTCATTAGTCAGACTCAACGAGATGTCTTCGCCACGTTTGCTGGCATAGAGAAGGAAGCGGTTAAATTGGGTTTAACAGTAAATGAGGGCAAGACCAAGTATAGTCTGTCAATATGATAGGACACATATCGTTCGATTGGACAAATCGTTCGATTGTGACGTTCTGCCTAACTTTGTGGTAGTGGGGGATTTTGTCTACCTCGGCTCCGCTATTAATTCAGACAAGGACATCTCATCGAAATCAAACAAATAATTCATCTTGCGATCCGCTGTGTCTTCGAGCTAGCCCCCCATTTAGTAGTAAAGCCCTTACTCGAACTATTATAAAAAGGATCCTACATAAGACCATGATCATCCCTGCCCTATGCTCTATGCTGAAGGACAGATTATATCAAATGCGGATGAAGAACTCCTTGGACTTTTTCAGCAACAAATTCTTCGGAAAATCTCAGCTCTCAATTGCGTTAATGTTCTCTGGAAACGTAGAATCAGCCTCCTTGAATAAAGTTTATAAAGTTTAAGACGGCTATGACGTATAGACCAAATGGCCACAAGCACTCCCGCAACAAGGCCTTTGTTTCTTAACCATAAGTAAGTAGTACACCGACCTCAACTAACTTCAAATATGAAACTGGAGTAAAGTGACCAGATCCAAAGAGTCAAAATGTGGGATAAAGTAAAGAAATTCACATTCAAAGTGGTTTTTGGAATTCCGTCCGTCTTTCCGCGATGGTCTTTGCATCACAAACGGCTAGGCTGATTTTCTTTAAACTTCATATCGGATTTTTGGTTTAGGCCATATAACTAAAATTTTCAATTTCAATTGGATGAAAGATAATATCTATGTTACTCTTACCGTTTGTAACAATTCCAAGTAGAAATGTTTCTTAGCGGATTTTTCAGTTTTGACCAATAACCAAAAATAATTATTATTCACATGGACACCGATTCCTTAATATTGCGAAATAAACTTGCTTGATCTAACGCATAACTTGCTGTGAAAAGAAAAGTTGACAGTATGTGCAGCGAGCCAATACCTTTTACATTTTGCATAGATTACGTTTATTTTGGCAAGAACATTTTTTTATACCTTTGCGTTGAGGGCAGCCAAAATTTGTATTCGTATTATCGGCGCAGAGAGCTATCAATCTGCAATCGATACTATGGCTTCGGAGAGTTACATAAAAATAGTCCAAAATTAAATTAGATGTTTCTCCGGGCATGTCCGAACATTCCGAGGAGCTAACATCGACTCGGATCACTACCTTGTAGCAGCCAAGGTAAGAATGCGGATATCCACCACGCCACAACCATCCAGAAATACTGTGAAAAAATTTAATGCCGGAAGACTGCAATCGCAAGAGACCGCCAAGACCTTCGCACAACGCGTATCCCTTAACCTCTCGATTAACACCATACCACCAGCATCGAATGTCGAAGAGCAATGGCAACGATGCCAACAGGCCATTAGATCAGCCGCAACTGATGTGCTAGGTTTCTCGCACCTACCAGCAAGAAACCCCTGGTTTGATGAGGAATGCCGACAGATGCTCGCAGCCAAGAACGAGGCCTACAAGGCTAAGCTGCAGGTGAAGACGAGAGCTGCCATTGAGCTCTATAGGCAAAGAAGAAGGGAAGAACATCGGCTTTTCAGCAAGAAGAAAAAAGAGCAAGAAAAGCGCGCGATCGAGGATATAGAGAGGTGCTACTCCAGGAACGATGTTCGCAAGCTTTACCAAAGTGTAAAACGTCAAAGCCAAGGATACAAGGCTCGAACAGAATCCTGTCGAGATGAAATATTGTAGTTGAGACACAGTCGATGCTGAGGATATGGAAGAACCACTTCTGCAGACTGTTTAACGGCGATGAAGAACAACATTCCGCTGTCAGGCAGAAAGAACCATTTAATATTGGCAACGACAGCGAAAACTGCCAACCACCCGACCTGAGTGTAGTGAGAGTAGCAATATCTAAACTCAAGCTTAATAAGGCTGCCGGAAATGGCGGCCTTCCCGCTGAGCTTTATAAGGCCGGCGGAGATGACTTGGTAAGTAACATCCACCAACTAATAAGCCAAATCTGGTCGGATGACAATATGCCTGAAGAATGGAACCTCAGCATCGTTTGCCCGATCCACAAAAAAGGAGATCCTCTGAACTGCGCCAACTACAGAGGCATAAGTCTCCTCAACATCGCCTACAAGATCCTATCTGCCTTAATATGTGAACGCCTGAAACCGTTTACCAACAACCTGATCGGCCCTTATCAGTGTGGTTTTAGGCCAGGAAAGTCCACAACCGATCAAATTTTCACACTTCGGCAGATCCTGGAAAAAACTCAAGAAGTCCAAATCGATACCCACCACCTATTCATCGATTTCAAAGCCGCATATGACAGCATTTATAGAGACGAACTGTACAGAGCCATGTCTAGTTTTGGTATACCGCCCAAACTCGTCCGTTTGTGTAGGATGACGATGGAGAATTCTCGCTGCTCCATCAGGGTCGGAAACGACCTCACCGACACATTCGATACCAAAAAAGGATTTAGGCAAGGCGATGCGCTGTCATGTGACTTTTTTAATCTGATTCTTGAGAGGATTGTGCAAAACTCCAAAGCAAACACCAGAGGCACAATTTTCCAAAAATCGGTGCAACTACTAGCATACGTCAACGATATTGACATCATTGGTAGGACTCAACGTGATGTAATAGCCACGTTTGCTAGTATAGAGAAGGAAGCGGCGAAAACGGGTTAAGCAGTATATGAGGGTAAGACTAAGTATATGCTGTCATCACGAAAGGACTCACAACATCGACGAATTGGACAGAACGTCACCATTGACAGATATAACTTTGAGGTAGTACGGGACTTTGTCTACCTCGGCTCCGCTATTAACTCTGACAACAACATCTCGTCAGAAATTAAACGAAGAATTACTCTTGCCAACCGTTGTTTCTTCGGGCTAAGAAGGCAATTTAGTAGTAAAGCCCTGAATCGAACTACTAAGGAGATCCTATATAAGACCCTGATCATCCCAGTCCTGCTCTACGGCGCTGAAGCATGGACCGTATCAAAAGCGGATGAAGAAATCCTTGGTAGATTCGAGAGGAAAATTCTTCAAAAATCTTCGGTCGCGTTTGCGTTGACGGGCTATCGAGACGAAGATTCAACCAAGAACTATACGAGCTGTACAGCGACATGCCCCTGGTCAAAAAACTCCGCATTGGACGTTTAAGATGGCTAGGACATGTAGAACGAATGGACACTAATACTCCGGCTTGCAGAGTCTTCGATTCCCAGCCAGACGTCGGACGCAGTAGAGGAAGACGTCGCCTTAAGTGGCGCGCACAAGTGGAAACCGACCTCAACCAACTTGGAGTGCGCAACTGGAGGCAGTTAGCTTAGGACCGGGCTAATTGGAGAGGCATGTTGGTTGAGGCCCAGGTTCATTCCGGACTGTAGCGCCACTTAAGTATTGAAATAAGAAGTAGACGTGAAATGATTCCCCAATTTTGTTAAATTATTTAATTGGGTGGTTGTTTCCCGGAGACGTTATGTTCCTGCACCTCACTTTGTTAAAATATGTTGATAGCGTTCAGTTCAATTATTTAAAAAATAAACGATCGAAAAATGTAAGTTCGATTTTGTGGGACATCTTCTAATTTTGTGGGAAAATTTTGTATGTGGGACAGTTCATGTAAATGCGGGACTGTCCCACGAGATGTGGGACGAATGTTCACTTTAAACTGGAGGCAGTTAGTCCTTGGGATCGGACAAATTTGGGAGGCAAGTTGATTGAGGTCCAGATTCCCCCGCACTATAATTTGAAATAAAAAAAGTTAAGAGTATTATACGGTTCACGCAGCGGATTGTAGCCTTACATATCCTTTCATGTTTTGAAAATCCTGTTATGTACACAATTATATTTATATTCTACCTTTGAACGGACGCACAAATAAATGATTGGGAATGTGTTATTTTTTTACTTTGATTCATACAAACGAATTTTCTTTTTCCTATCCCAAATAAAATAAATAAATTAATTTAAAATCACAATTCGAATACAATTTTATAAAGTACAACATTTCCTGTTCCTTATTTACCATTAATTCGAAAAAAGGTCGACACAATCCTCTGAGCTATTCTCAGCCTTATTTAGGTTAGGCATTCGAACTCATAGTTAATGCAGTTAAATTTACAATTGACACACGTGACGTAATTTGTATCCTTTTCAGAAGATTATTCCACCTGAGGGTAGCTGAACAGAAGAAAAAAAAATCCATTTTCAAAGGGTGCTTTTTTCGTCCTTCTGTTTAGTTAATCTGAGAATATATTTCAGGATGAGTTTCAGCATTCGTGCACATACATAATAAACAACTTATTTGTGTGTGTATAAAAAAGCCCTGAGAAAAAAATGAATTCGAGGCTATTGCTTCCCTATCTCAATTTTAAAGTGGTCTTTTCAGAGAAATCCTAATATGACTGTCGAAATTCGAAAAGTAATAGTTGATAATAACAGAATTTATGTGTTTCAATTTGTGATTTAACGTAATGCTAGCTATATGTGATTTGACCATTTAAAGGGATTTTTAAGAATAAGTGGCTTACTTAATGGTTTTATTTTAAATCTACTTCTGGACACCTACTTTTCTGGTAGCTCCATTTCATATATCAATGTTACCATCAACAAAGAAAAACTTCTTTGGGCCGATAAAAGCTTCAAACCATATAAATCTCCTGGACCAGATGCTATCATACCTGTGGAGCTTCAACACAACTTTGATATCCTGCTACCATTATTGTTACCAACCATTATGAACAGTTGGATGTTAGTACACATCCCAAAGACATGGACAGAAGAAGAATTCATCCCTAAGAAAGATAGAGGAAAGAACTCTCTAATAAATTCGAAAGAACTCCGTCCGATCAGTCTATCCTTTTTATTATAACAATTCACGAGATATTCATTGATCTACATCTCCGTACCAGTATAGAACTGACAGTCGCCACTGTGATTTCCAACTCTCAACATGAATACTGAAAGGGGAAGTCGGTGGAGACAGCGCTTCACTCACTCGTAGGTAGATAAAGGTCCAACTTTCGATGACTTTTTCCAAAATTTGTGGCCGTATATCAGCAATAACGTAGCGAATATTATCCTCCAAGTGGTCAATCGTTTCAGGCTTGAAGGCCTAGACTACCAACTTCACATATTCCCACAAAAAATAGTCAAGCGACGTAAAATCACACGATCTTGGAGGCCAACATAACTCTCCAATTAGCCCGGCCCTTAGCTAACTGCGCACTCCAAGTTGGTTGATGTCGGTTTCTAATTGTGAGCGCCAATTAACGCGAGGTCTTCCTCTTCTGCGTCCGACGTCTGTCTGGGAATCGAAAACTCTGCGAGCCGGAGTATTGGTGTCCATTCGTTCTACATGTCCTAGCCATCTAAAACATCCAATGCGGAGTTTTTTTTGATCAGGGGTATATCGCTGTATAGCTCGTATAGTTCGTGGTTGAATCTTCGTCTCCATAGCCCATCAACGCAAACGGAACCGAAGATTTTTCGAACAATTTTCCTCTCAAATCGACCAATGATTTTTTAAATCCACTTTTGATACGGTCCATGCTTCAGCGCCGTAGAGCAGGACTTGGATGATCCGGGTCTTATATAGGATCTCCTTAGTAGTTCGAGTGAAGGCTTTACTACTAAATTGTCTTCTTATCCCGAAGAAACAGCGATTGGCAAGAATAATGCTTCGTTTGATTTCTGACGAGATGTTGTTGTCAGAGTTAATAGCGGAGCCGCGGTAGACAAAGTCCCGTACTACATCAAAGTAATATCTGTCAGTGGTGACGTTCTGTCCAATTCGTCGATGTTGTGTGTCCTTTCGTATTGACAGCATATACTTAGTCTTACCCGCATTTACTGCTAAACACATATTTGCAGCTTCCTTCTCTATACTAGCAAACGTTGCTTTGACAACACGTTGAGTTCGACCAATGATGTCAATATCGTTGACGTATGCTTGTATTTGCACGGATTTTTGGTGGACTTAGCCTCTGGTGTTGGCTCGGGAGTTTTGAACAATCCTGTCAAGAATCAAATTATAGAAGTAACATGACAGCGCATCGCCTTGCCTAAATCCTTTTTTGGTATCGAATGTGTCGGTGAGGTTGTTTCCGAGAATTCTCCATCGTCATCCTACACAAACGGACGAGTTTGAGCGGTATACCAAAGCTAGACATGGCTTTGTAAAGTTCGTCTATATAAATGCTGTCGTATGCGGCTTTGAAATCAATAAATAGGTGGTGGGTATCGATTTGGACTTCTTGTGAAAATTTGATCGGTTGTGGACTTTGCTGGCCTAAAACAACACTGATAAGGGCCGATCAGGTTGTTGGTAAACGGTTTCAGGCGTTCACATATTACGGCAGATAGGATCTTGTAGGCGATGTTGAGGAGACATTTCCCTCTGTAGTTAAAGCAGTTCAGAGGGTCTCCTTTGATGTGGATCGGGCATCAAAATGCTGGGGTTCCATTCTTCAGGCTTATAAAGCTCTGCGGGAAGGCCGAAATTTCCGGCAGCCTTGTTGAGCTTGAGCTTAGATATTGCTATTCAAACTTCACTTAGGTCGGGTGGTTGGCAGTTTTCTCTGCCGTTGCCAATATTAAATGGTTCGTTCTGCCTGACATCAGAATGTTATTCGTCATCGCTGTTTAGCAGTCTGAAGAAGTGGTTCTTTCATATCCTCAGCATCGACTGTGTCTCATCTAGGATATTTCCTTGTTCATCTCAACAGGATTCTGTTCGATTTCACAGGACCAAAACGCGAAATTATGCGCTCATCGAACGTGTTCTTCAACAAATTAATTAAGGCACCAGCTGTGTAACTTGTTGCGCCGTCTTGTTGAAACCACAGCTCCTGCACATCATTCAATTGATGAACGAAAAAGTCAGTAATCATGGCTCTATAGTGGTCACCATTGACTAGTACGTTCTGGCCAGCATCCTTTTTAAAGAATTACGGACCAATTATTCTACCAACTCATCAAGCACACCAAACAGTTAGTTTTTGTGGATGTAACGGTGACTCAACATACACTCGAGGATTATCATCACTCCAAATATGGCAGTTTGTTCATTGACGTATCTATTCAACCAAAACTCAGCTTCATCGCTGAACAAAATTCGCTTACGACTTGCTAGGTGATCCTGTGGCTTCAATTCTTGCATGAATTGGATTTTGTAAGCACGCAAACTAAGATCTTTCCGCAAAATTTTCCATAAAGTGGATGGACACATCTACGATTCCTGTGCACTATGGCGGATAGACTGATTCTGGTCTACGCTACGCTCTATAGCAGCAATGCCTTTTTCTGTACGCACTGTACGACGTCTCCGTGGATGCGTATTTCATTTAGACTAAACGTGGTGCGAAAACGTTTCAAACTTCATCGAATTAATTGCTTTGATGGACTATTATGTTGACCGTAAAATGGACGTAGTGCGCGATACGTATTTCGAACAGAACCATGAAAAAAAAAGTCACAATTTGTAGGTGTTGTTCAGGAGTTAGTCTATTCATGTTGAATTCCCAAACCAAACTAAAAATAAATCACTTGACAGCTGACAAAATGGCCGCCAGTTAAAATAGTGTTGCCAACTTAAAGTTCTATACCTCCGAAAAACCTTATGTCTTAAACCGTTATTATGTTTATTGGAGTAATATAATAATATTTCCGTTCTTCTAAAAACTTTCCAGTAAATAATGAGTGGTTATATATATTTTTTAATGGACCGTCAAAAGACTAAAAACTATTTTTTAATATAACCGCTGTTTACCGTCGGAACCAGGGTTTCTGTTCAATTTTAATATATTAAACGCGTTTGTTAGGCCTTTCTCCGAAAATTGTATCAAACCGACATCTAGTAACTCCGAAATACCTAAATAATGGTTTAGCGTTAAGTGCACCAGAGATTTATTATGGATTCATAAAAATCAGCAAATAAATCGCAAGTGCTCGTCAAATCATTTGAACGCACATTTTCAAACTCCATAGCCATAGGTAAACCTGAGGTATTTCGTTTTGAATTAACGAAATTCCAAAATGATTTGCTACTTTGCTTAACCGATGACTCAACGGACAAAACATACTGCTTATACAAAAATGTATCTAAGAATTCATATTTTTTCTGTATCTCAGAAAAAATTCACGATTTGAGCCTGCTTTATTATTTAAAAAAATGTTTATACGATTTTCTCTTGACATTTCGTAAGTTACATTACTTAAGGACAGCATGCCGGATATTCCTTACCCGTCATTTTGCCGAAAAGCCTTGTCAGCAGCTATTCTTCATAATTTCTTCAGCAATCCAAAAGTTATCTTGAAAATGCGGATCAGATGAGTTCTCTAAAATCCACCTATTCCACTTCAGATATGAACAGCTCAACAACATATTATATGTCAAACTTCAGTATTTACAAATTGAACGTTAACTTAGTTTAAGACCAGATAACGGGTTTTTTTAAGATTTTTTAAGAGTTAAGTTTTTTTTTCTGGTTCGCAGCACTGGTTAGTAATGGCGTCCAAACTTCATCTGTCAAAATGAAAAGTTATCAGTATACTCTGCCATTTAATCATGAAAAGACTTACAAATGAGCAACGATTGCAAATTATTGAAATTTATTATCAAAATTCGTGCTCTGTGAAAAATGTGCAAATCCGCTGTTGTATCGGAAAATTGTGTTCAGCGATGAGGCTCATTTCTGGCTGTTCTGGAGTGATGAACAGCCACATGAACTACAGATGCATCCCGAGAAAACGACAGTTTGGTGTGGTTTATGGGCTGGTGGCATCATCGGTCCATTTTTCTTCAAAGACGACCGTGGAAGAAACGTTACCGTCAACGGCGAAAGATGTCGAGCCATGATACGCGACTTTTTTTTTTTGCCCCAGTTGGCTGAGTTGAATTTGGTTGACATTTGGTTTCATCGAGACGGTGCCACATGCCACACAGCTCGTGAAACAATGGAAATATTGAAGGATGAATTTGGTGAGCAGCTTATCTTTGGCAATGGTCCTGTGAGTTGGCCGCCAAGATCATGCGATTGAACACCTCTTGATTATTTCTTGTGGGGTTATGTAAAGTCGTTAGTCGGACACGATTGAAGCCTTACAGGATAACATAACACGCGTAATTTGTGGAATACGAAATGGTCGAAAAAGTGACGCAAAATTGGATCTTCCGAATGGACCATTTGAAACGGAGCCGCAGATAACATTTACAGCAAGTTGTCTTTAAAACGTAAATGGCAAAGGCCTATTTATCGATTACAATAAAAAACTTTGAATATTTAATGCAAATTTGAGTGTTTGATGCGATTTGTAAAAAAACTACGCTTAAAAAATCACCCGTTACAAACAAATCCATCCGAATTCAATTATGCTAAACAGGATATTAAGTGATTCAATTCAAACTTATCGATCAGTTAATGCAGTATGCCTGCATTTATATCATCCCTTAGATATTACCTAACTAGATTTATTTCACATTAATATACGACAAAAAAAAAACAAAGTTAACAACATCATCCATCTAATGAAACGCCATTAATAAATGTTCAAGCATTTCCCCTTTGACTTTGTCGATTTTTATATCATTTCAAACTCGATATAAATTATGATTACAGTGCGCAAGGATCCATCCCGACTACATAACAACTGGCGACCATATTTTGCTATACATTTTCAAGATGGATTAAGTTAGGAAGTGCCGTTGAGTGATTAATGTTTAGAGGTCAGAATGCCAGTTTTATTATCTGCTTTCAATGAGGGAATACAATTTATTGGATTTCCCCATTAAATTGTCACCCACAATTCTATGAGATTAATCCGCTCTGTCTTCGGAAAGTAATTTGCGGTAAGAGTATTTACGTGTTGGTATTATGGTTTTCATTTTAAATGGATTATTGTCTAAATTGATATAGAGAGGTTGGTATTAATTTGAATAAATTGTGATTGATATAATTATGTATTCGACAGTGGGGTTATTTATTATTTTTTTTTGTAGAAAATGCAGGAAAATGTTTTATTAATTGGAATTAACATATTAATTCCGACATAATGTGTGATTAACTAATAATGTTAACAAATAATTTGTATTTAATTATCCCTACTAAAAAAAGGTTTTATGTAAATCATTTGATTATAATTATGAAATTTTTGTTAAATAGCCACCATTTGCATGAGTATGCAATAATTGAGCAATGAAATTCAGCTTATTTTGTTTTTTTTTTTGTTAAACTAGCGAATATTACTAAGGTTTCGCTACAGTCCGGAATGAAACCAGGCCTCAACCAACATGCCTTTCCAATTAGTCCGCTTCTTAGCTAAATAACTGCCTCCAGATGCGAACTTCAAGTTGGTTGAGGTCGGTTTCTACTTGTGCGCGAGGCCTTTTTCCAATGCGTCCGACGTCTGACTGCAATTGAAGACTCTGCGAGCCTGAGTATTGGTGTCCATTCGCTCTTCATGTCCTAGACATCTTAAATGTCCAATACGGAGTTAATTTTACTAGGAATATGTCGCCCTACAGCTCGTATAGATCTTGGTTGAATCTTCATCTCAATAGCACATCAACGTTAACGGGACCGAACATTTTTCGAAGAAATTTTCTCTCAAAACAACCAAGGATTTCTTCATCCGCTTTTGATATGGTCCATGCTTGTCTTGTATAGGATCTCCTTAGTAGTTCCAATGAGGGCTTTACTACTAAATTGCCTTCTTATCCCAAAGAAACAGCGGTTGGCAGGAGTAATTCTTCGTTTCATTTCTGATGGTTGAGATGGTTAGTCATAGTAGATGGCGGAGCCAAAATAGACAGAGTCCTTACTACCTCAAAGTTATGGCCTACCATTGACAATTCATCGATGTTGTGCGTCATTTCGTGTTGGAAACATATAATAGAATATGCTTCCAACACGAAATGACGAAAAGTATTGTCAATATTGTATGCGAATGCTACTGCTAGTGTTGGCTCGAGAGTTTTGTACAATCCTTTTAAGAATGAGAGTAAAGAATTCACATGACAGTGCGCCTTTTTCAAATCGTTTTTGGTACGCAATTGGCACACGGCCTTAAAAGAAAATTTTCTAATTTTTTTGATCCTGCAATTCAATTTTCGGGAGTTTGGCCCTTCAGTATTTGTTGTTTTCAGGATTTTGGATTTTCAAGATATTTTTAAAAATATTCTCGCTACTCTATCAGGGTCGGGAATGAGTTTAGGATAGGATAGGTTGGTGGGTTGATGAGGTAGGCGGTGTACAACTTCCCTCTTCACACTCAAGTCAATATAGATACATTGTGACGCCCGTTGGGTGTCCACGTGCATGGGTGGCTCCATCCTTTGTCCCGTTACTGTACATTATTAATCCCTTTCCAACTATTTAGATGTTGTTGCAAACCTGTTGACTGAGGCCTGGACAGTTACACAGAAAGTGGAGGGTACCCTCGTGTATTTCTTCATCACTGTAGCCTCTACAAAGGTCGTCATCTATAAGATGCATTTTTAGTTTGTGACTTTTGAGTAAGTTGTATCCAGTAAATATACACACCAGTGTCTCAACAGATTTAATTTTTCTTGGAAGAATTTTGTGGGTTCTTCCATTGTCATACTCGGGCCACATCCTCTTGGATGTTTTACAGGTGGGGTTTTTGGCGATATCTAGTGTTTTCTGTCCCTCCCGGTATTTGAGGTCGCATAGTGGCGGTTTGACAGACTGGTCTGCCTGATTAATGCTCTAGACATCGCCTGTTCATCAGCAATTTCATTAAAATGTATGCCTCTTTGTCCGTGGACCCAGCTGAGCTTAACATTATGTTGGACGCCAAGAACATTCAGCTCTTCACGAAAACGCTTCACAAGCTTGGATTTTCTTTCGACAACAGAGATTTCTTTAATTGCAGCCTGACTATCAATAAAGATGGTGATATCATCTAGAAGTATCGCCAGCATTGAGGTCACTTTGGCTACCTCTGCTACTGTCAATATATCCGCCTTTAAGATGCTGTGCTCTGGGAGACGAAAAGTGCTGTATAGCTTTAATATTTCAGAAAAAAAAACTCCAGCTCCCACGCCTACGACCATTTTTGAACGATCAGTATAGATGGTTATGGTTTCGGTACCCAGTTCGTTCCTTTCTCACTCCTCATTACTTGGAAAGTTATAGGAGAATGGTAGGGTGAGGTAGCAAGTAGTTAGTGGATACAGCTGAGAACAGCTGTCTGTTTAGAATTTGAATGGATGCAGATTCTTTCAATTTGGGAATGGTTCCCGTCCCGTCCCGCTGTTGATGTGGTTTTCATTGCACAAGTAGCGCCCACACATGCTATCCTTAGTACCTTCGTCATGTTTTTTTGGATGGGTAACTTTATTTGCGGATTTTCACCAGACAACTCCTCCATATGTTAATATAGGTCTAACAACAGCAGTATGCATTCATAAAATAATCTTGGGGTTTGGACCGAAGTTGTTTTCCGAATATTTGACAACACTTTAAGAAAGCTATTGTGGCCTTTTTTATGCGTTTGCAAACATCTAGCTTCCAGTTAAGTTTTCTGTCAAATATAACACCCAAATATTTTGTGCTATCTGTTATATATAAGACCCTGATCATCCCACTTCTGCTGGAGCATGTTGGTTGAGGCCCGGTTCACTATGGACTGTAGCGCCATTTAAAGTGAAGTAAATATGTCACTTTGGTTTGAGAATTGTTTCGGTTTGAGGTGATAAATGATTAAAATTGTGCTGAATGAAGTTTCAGAAACTTGTCTACTCAATCGGTTGTCAAGTCAATGGGTTGATAAATGATAAATGTTGTTCAATATTCACATACCGAAATGTCCCATATGGCACACCCAATATAAATATGAGAAGGAAATATAACCTTATTAATCCATTGTGAACATACAATAAATAATTACCTTCAGGATATCGATACTGTGTAATGTGCATATACTATGTTAATACGTACTCAATTAAGCCTTCATGATATTCAATCATGAGTCAGTAAAAAATCCATTTGTAAATCAGATTTAAATAAAAATAACTTAGGCTAATTGACTGCGCTACGGAAAGAAATGCCAATATATCCAGCACACGTTTTCCTCACCTCGATATCCATAAGGGGACATGGCGGTCTTCAGATCAACGAACGGTCAACAAAATTGATCACATTATGATAGACAAGAGGCACGCATCCAGTATTCTGGATTTCCAAACATTCCAAGGGGGTAACATCGACTCGGACCACAACCTTGTTGCAGCCAAGGTAAGAATGCGGTTATCATAAAGAAATAATTTGGCTACAGTATACTTACAGTATACGGATCGACTCAGAATCGCTACGTGAGTCGATTTAGCCATGTCTGTCCATCCGTACGTCACCAGTTTTTGGGCCTTAAATTTTGAGCTAGGAAGATAAGACGTGCTCTTTGTTGATCAGAGCAGAACAAATGTAAACATTTTTGAAATCCACAAACTGCCAGGCCCCCTTTTTAGAAAAACGTAATTTTTAGCCAAACTGTAAGGAATTTAAAAAAAAAGTGTCTGAACAATATATTGTGACAATGTCATTTTCTATATTTTATCCCCACAATTCGGGGATATTTATTTTAAAGATGGGATGGAATATGGTATTCAACGATCCGCATAACGGATTGTAGCATATGTTTTTTGTTATGTTGCACACTTCATCAGTGTAACTTCGAATATTCAGAGGCAGTTCAAATATTGAACGAGCTGTTCTGGCTTAATCCAATAAAGTTGCTTTATAGCCAGATGATGTAACGGCCAATGTGATTCCATTATTTGATGGTATTTCGGCCAAAATTAGCGAAATAAGAAATGTTTTTGCCATTTCCACATGGAGAATAAAAAAAAAAAAACACCTTGTCCAGCCGAAACTGCCAGCAGAATGTGATCGCTTTATTAGGAAAAACGCCCCGAAAATGGAATTGGGTTAAAATTTAAAATTGTACCGAAAACTGTATTTTACAAAAAATGCCCTCAAAAAGTGAGCATGGAAAATAAAAACTTTATATTGACGAAACTGCCAGCATAATGCGGTCGATTTTTTAGTATAAATGCCCCAAATATGGGAGTGGGTTAAAATTTAAAATTGTATATATCTGAATATCTTGCTCAGGCACTTTTTTCCAAAATTTCTTACTTTTTATACAAAAACAAAGTTTTTTTTTTCAAAAGTGGGACTGGCGGTTGGCATTTTTTTAAATTAGGACCTTTGTGCTTCTCATTGTTTTCTGAATGGCTTAAAAGAAAAAGTAAGTAAATTTGTTTAAAATTACGTGAAAATATCAAATTAGTTTTATATATAAATATATTTGTTCGAAAAAAAAACTAAAAAACTAAAAATGTTGAGATAAGCTTCTCTTGACAATTGATACTACTCGGATCATTTGTAAGATCATCATGAGAGGAGGGAAAGTGAAAAATCATCTAAGATTCGAACCCAGACCTTCTGCACGGCAGTTCATCGCACTAACCATCACGCTGCTGCGCATTTAGAATAGTTGTAAGATAAAACAGAATTAGTAAGAACTTGACTCCCAGCCACAGCAAACGTGGATGGCTACGATCTCTAAAAGAAAATGATTAGCTCTTATTTTTAAGACTACCTTTTAAGTAACTCTGTATATTTTTTTCGCTTGGTAACCCCATAAGTTGCTGCCTCAAAAATTAAACTTCAACAAAAGTATTAGGTTTTCTTTTATTTTTCCAATCCTTTATAATAAATGAAATCATAAAATTTTTATATCTTTTACCCTTATCTAGTGATATCTTTAAAATCGTTTTTTATTTTATTTTTTTGTTCAGTTCCGCATTAAATTTGCTTCATGGATTGACATGCAATATGGTACTAACACCAGTACATGTTGCATCGTTGACCTCATTCGTGACTTAAAAAGATGTGAACCACTGGCGCTAAGCTATAATCGAACATGACGTGTAGTAAAGCGTAAAATACACATTTTGCAGAATTCCCTTTCATGCAATGCTGCCGTTGGCAACCATTTTTAACAGACAGTTATGCATGTATGTGCTCTATCCCACAAGGCAGGACCATGAACTATATATTCAGTGGAAATAAATGTCAGTGTCTTATTTTTTTATAAGAAAAAAAATATAATAGAGATGAACAATGAAGCCAGTATTTGGCAGAACACAAGGACATTTAATTTTAAGAATATGATGCTTTGGCAAGACTCATGCATTTAGATGGAACAAGTTGGTATATTAAATTAAATAATTTAATGCTTGATATATTAGGTTTTATAAGGAGGTTTTATAAGGAATTTAATAATAAAAAGTTTTATATAGGTACGTGTATGAAAGCACCCTTCGCCTGGACGTCTATTAGGCGATGGCAGAATTTAGGATTCCTTCAAAATTCATACAACTACGTCGCCTAATAATGGAGGTCATGCGATCCAATGATCAGTTCAAAAGTAGCTCATCTCAACTTTTCCAGATGTGCACGGGATTTCGACAAGGAGATCCACTATCACATATTACTGCAATCTCATGATGGCATAAGGGTAGTGCATCGTGCAAGTTTAATCATGGTAGCCACTATATTTAACAAATCTGTTTAGCTACATCATACAGGCATCATTGGTCGGTCCCTCATGTGGTTATAGATGAATTTACTGCAATTTATTAAGAGGCGAAATGCGTTGGCCTTGTACTTATCACAAAAACAAAATATTGTCAACTTTGACTTTGCAGGGTGGGGCTGAGGATGCGATTTCTCGCACCTATAAACATTTATCAGAACGGAGATGAACCCACAGCTTATGACTCTATCGGCAGCACCTAAAGGAGCTATGAATTCCTCTTTGGTCTCCCTTGCCAATTAGCCAATTATGGGTTGGAAAAAGCGGATTGCTGAACCTGATAATCTCCAGAATGCCCTTGGGTCGGATGACCGACCGACCGCATGACTACGACGGCGGTTAGTAATCTGGTCCTTTTCCAATACCTCCAGTTGTGTTCCTGGCCAAACTTCCCCTGCCCAAGACATTGCTATCTTTAAAAGATCTTTGGACCTCTAATATGCACATGAAATCCTCTTTGTATGTCACTGTTAAAGGCTAGTTAAAGGCAAGCTCAGGTGATAGCGAAGATTTGGAGCAAGTTTCAACTCTACAGTTGTCAATTACCGCCAATTCCAGACGATCTTTCAAAATCTGACTAAACATTCTGAATTGCTTTGGGTTGGCAGTTTTTTCTTTTCAAGTTCGAGCTGGAAGACGGACAAAAAATCTGCCCAGATGGTAGGCTATGAAACGTCCAATTTTCAAATCCAAAGACATTGGATGCGCATCCGAGGCACGGATGCGCATTCAGCCATAGAGGTATCCACTACGTTAGCCGCGGTGATGCTGCCAGGATAGGAGTCTAATATTCTGGACTAGTGTTGTGGGTCGGAGAAGTGGGTGAACCATTCTCGGAAGAGGTGGGGCATAAACGCAGTGCTAGCTCGAAGCGTAACTACCAGTTGATTCTATAAGATAAACGGTTGATACCTTAGTTTGTGACACTCGTCCAGGTTTTGGAATATGACTATATCGCGGTTAGGACCAACGCTAGTAAGCGTTCGATGAAGATGAAGAATATTCCGATTCATCTACTAGAGTAGAGAAAATGGTTGGGCATGGTTTTGTATCTCTCGCCGTCTTCAGTAGTCGTTTGGGCCGCGGTGTTTTCGAAAAAAAAACTAAAGTCCGATGTACCTTCCAGCGTAAATAGTACACCATTCGTGGGTTATACGCAGATTTTCCAACGACCTGGAAATGGAACCCGTCGCTCATAATGATATTCGATGAAATGTTGTCTTTCTCGTTGTCGAGATTGAGGATGACTTGAGTGTGGGTTACATGCACTTGGCGTTAAACAGCTAACAGCTGATGCACGGTCTGCATTTTAAGGGTACAACTTATACATTGTAAAGACCGGCAAGCGATCGATTTATAATTTTGGCATATAGTCTGATCTATAATACGGGGTCCTATGCGACATCTTTAACCACATCTACGATATTCTCAGCGGGCAGCTGCTCTTAACTTGGCCAGCATATCCCTTAGGATTAATGCCGATCGGCTAAATGTCGTAGTGTTTGCCTAGTTGGTATCGGACGATCGGAAAATGTGCCCCCAAGTTCACTCTGCCTCAACTCTACCGACGAATTGTTCCGCAAAAACATCAAAACCAGTATTCCCTATTCTTTACGAGTATAGAAATTCATATTTGTATCTGTTTACTTCACAAATCTCAAAGTAGCATTAACATATGCCGCCATCTGCAAAAATTACCTTAAATAAAAACTTTGAATTTTATCTGTTTTAATTTTCAGAATTAATTCCGAAGATATTATGTTCAAGTTTATCTTCACTATCCTTTTGCTCTTAATCTAGCAGGCTTCATCTTCGGTGTCCATATCGATATCGATTTTAAAAGGACATCCTGTGCTTCGCTGCACACATTTTCTACATTTGATCTAAATAAATTAATCTATTTCGATTTTTTTTCGAAACATTTAAGTTAATAATCGCATGTAGTCAAAATAATTAAATTAATTTTGGTAAATTTTGATTTTACCAAAACCCTTATATTTAACCATTTGTCTCTTCTGGGTATAAATCCAAAAACATGGTGTATGATATTTGAAATAAATCCATCCAGCCATTTGGTCTGTAGATTGTTGAACAGACAAAATTGCCAGATCCACTCTTTCGGAAATCCATATCATCGTTATGCTAGGATTGATTAAAATATCGAGTTAATTATTTTTTTTTTGTGCAAGACCAATACTGGCTCTGTTGGAGAGAAGTGTCTAGTGTCTAGAAGTTTCATGTCTATTGTATGATCCCTTCAAGCTAGAAGTACCATTTACCATAAGCAGATTAATTGTGAGAACATAGACTAAATAATAATCACTCCTACTAAAGGACTTAATCTAATGGGTTTAATTCGGCAGTACACGAGTGTGTGGAAAAGTAGAAATGAAAGGTCCGACACAACTCGGATAAACTTTCTCAGAACTTTAGAATTGCATTGTGATTTATATAAAGTTTGAACTTTTCGCTGTAAATTATAGGCAATTGGGTGTATTGCCATCATTTATATTTTTAACGAAAATACAGGAAGTGTAATTTTTTTATAAATACCGTTGCTTAATCCTTTCTGATTGATGCTTAACTTTGTAATCTACCCGATGTTTAGAATGACGAGCATGGATATTATATATCTTTTCTAATATTTATTTTTGATAGTGCAAATGTATCTTTACATGAGAACTCTTACTCGCTAGATGAATGTTGGAAGATTTTTCCAACGAGTAGGTTGACAACTGCGATGAAATAAATGTTTGGGTATGGTTTCTCTTTTACACTGGGGCACTCTACGATTGTCGCACTTTTCAGCAAATTACCAGCCGAGTGATGCCATTTGAATTAAGAGGGTTTTTTTATACTCGTCAAGGTGCTGGTGATCGTGGGCTTGTTAGTATAGGACTTTGACTTCAAAATATCCCAAAGAAAAAAGTCCAAATGGCGGTAAATCGTATGATCCGGATGGCCGATTCTGATCGCAAAAACGGCCAAAGACGGAAATAAATCATGCAGTGATTAAATTGTTGTTGCTTCTCTGTTTGTATGGTATGTTTAGACTACATGTTGGTCACATCCATATCTTGTAATTTAGGCACTATACAAAATGGGTTATCATGTCACGATAACGAACACCATTAGATCTTACTGCCGCATTTTCGGAGAAGAAAGGTCCGATAATGTCTTCAGCCTAAAATCCGCAACAAACATTCACGCGTTGTGGATGAATTTGTTTGTCAATAACTACTCGTGGGTTGTCTGAACACCAAATGACACAATTTTGACGATTAACGAAGCCATCAAGATCAATATGAGCTTCATCATTGAAGATGAAAAATCAGCATCTACTTATTGTTGATTCAAAATCCATTCAAGGAACTCCCTTCGCGCTGCATGTTCAGAAGTCTGCAGTTTTTGATGCAATTGAACTTTCTAAGCCTGCAGTTTTAAGTCATTCGTGAAAATTCGGTCTAGAGAGCTTCTCGAAAATCCCAATTCTTGACCACGATGCCGATTTGTTGTTCCTGGACTGTTCGCAGTACTCTCGCAAACTGTTTCGATGTTTTCTGTTGAACGACTTGTGACAGGACAACGCAGAGTGTCTAAGATTACTAATTGATCCATCTTCCTGAGTTTTCCGATTATTCTCTTCAAAGTTGATGTTTTAAAATCGATAGGACGGCTACATTTTCTATGAAAATTGCGGACTGTAGCTGAAAAACCTTCATTATTTTGAAAATATTGCTCAACAATGAAATTGCGTCATTCTTTTTTTCAATTTTTACTAACCCCGAAATGTTAGCTGTCACATTTTTTTTGGTTGGCAACACAGTACCTACTATTAAATGGCGCAAAATTCAAGTTTTGCATAAATTATTTGACACCCGTTAGTAGAAGTAGTACAAATATTAAACTTCATTTAATTTGACCAAATAGTTTGTTAGAAATGTTTTCCATACATGGTCTAAACTAAAAAATCCGTTATATGGATTTTCTCAAAAAAAAAAAACTGGGTATGCGGTTTAATCAAAATTCTTCTACGTTATGTGTTATTTTCATATACCGCTGATAAAATGGTAAAGATTAAAAAAAAGAGGCCTAGAATTGTGACAAAAAATAACTTTGTATACGAAGTTTAAAAAAAAATCAGTCAAGCCGCTTAGACTGGAGATAGATGGACCAACCGACGGACGAAATTTCAAAAATCATTTTTTAATTAATCAAAATCTCGAGGTTGAAAAATGTACATGAAAACGATATCAGAAATTTAACAAAGTTTCAACTTAATCCATTTATTACATTTTGAAAAAAAATGCAAATTTTTTGAAATCCCAGTGTTATATATTTTTAAGCACCCCACTGAACAATTTACGAAGTTTGGTAGAAATTCTATGTTTAATTATCGAGAAATCATATAATTTATGAATTACCGTTTTACTTATTTTAAGGGAAAAATTGAGTATGCATCATGCAATAAACGTTTACACCATCTAAGCTTTAAAATTTAATCAAAATCATAAGAGCCGTTTTCGAGAACATCAAGATTAAAAAAAAATTGCAGTAATTTGTCCGTTAAGTAACTGTTTTTTAAGCAACTGAGTATCAAGTTATTTTCAGAATATACATATTACACATACAGAACATTCAAATGTTCATTTAAATCAACGTGGTTCTTCTTGAGAAATCAGTCAATTTTCAGTGGGTACAATTTATTCTAAGTACCGTACCGTTAATCTTTGAGCTAGAACCCCTATTCCAAAATTTAATCTGTAGGACTACCAACAACACCCATTGCAGAGATTTCAGTCAAATCTACCGAGTAATTTGGGCTCCAGTGTCAATTACAGACTCCAGAGTCCAGATATACATTTTTCAAAAAACACTTTCTCGGACTATGGTTACCTCGAAACATACGAATTTGCAAATCCAGACATTAATTTTTCAAAAAACTACTTTTTCAGAGTCGGGGTACCTCAAAGCAGAAGAATTTGCAAAAATTTAAACTTTGAATTTTCGCGCCTTCACAATACGTTCCTATACTACGTATACTGGGGAAGTAAAGGGTGATCCATTTCGAGGTTCCCTACTTTTTTAAAGAAAAAAAACACAGAAAATTCAAATTTAATGGAGAATGTTTATTATCATTTGAAAGAACATTCTTTGGCATTTATTTTTTGAAGATTATGTCTATCAAATGTTGGCCGTTGCAACGTCGCAGATGGTCCATCCGTTGAGTCCAATTTTCGATCACTCGTTCGACCATTTCGACTGGTAACTGGCGAATGACACGCGTGATGTTTTCCTCCAAGGCCTGAATCGAAGCGGGTTTGTCGGCATAAGCTTTTGACTTTACATATCCCCACAGGAAAAAGTCTAACGGTGTGATATCACACTATCTTGGTGGCCAATCGACCGGCCCAAAACGTGAAATTATGTGCTCACCGAAATGTTCTCTCAATAAGTCCATTGATTGATGCGATGTGTGGGAAGTGGCGCCGTCTTGCTGAAACCAAATGTCGCCGAGATCACGAGCTTCAATTTCAGGCATCAAATAGTCGGTTATCATGGTCCGAGTTGCTGCGAACGGCGCCGAATCGACTCTCCACGGTCTTCGTGTACACTCTCAGCTACGGCCGCTATATTTTCTTCACAGCGTGCTGGACGTGGTCTATTCGGTCGAATATTATCCAATAATGAATGCTGGGTCTCAAAATGGGTGATGGTGTTGCGAATAGTACGCTCAGTAGGCCGATTATGTTGACCATAAGTTGAGCGAAGTGCACGAAACACATTCCTCACAGAACGTGAATTTTCGTAATAAAGTTGAACAATTTGTAAACGTTGTTCACGCGTAAGTCTTTCCATTATGAAATGCCAAACAATACTAAACAAAAATAACATGACAGCATGACACGACTCACACGTGATCTGTCAAAAAAGGCTATTGAAAAAAGTATCTCTACTTGGGTCACCCGTTAGAAAGCTCTTTAAGTACCAGGAGTCCTATATTTGAAATTCTTTTCTTTAGCATTAATGTGGGTGTTTTAGTCGACCATTAGGAACAATTTTACAGTGCTACTAACAACCAAAATTCGTTCTCCATATTTGTGACGCACAAAAAGATTTTTTGACCCGCAAGAAAATCCGCTTAGTGCTGAGAACATACATTTTCATCGCATTGGTTGTCTATCACATTGTATCCCCTTGCTTCCTTATCCATATGTATCCCGTTTCAATTTATCGCATTCAATTTCATTCAATTTCAGCAGAAAATGCTCTGTTCTCTGTCAGTTGGAATCATACGTTGTGCACTTGCGGCGTTCGTTGATTTGCGAGGTATATTGTATATTATGGTTAAAGTTTGCATACGAAGTTTGATTTTGCTACAGTATCCAGAAATATTTGTGCCTGCTCTCTATTTATGGCCATAAGGCCATATTGCATTATGCTTCACGTTCTCCCATATATTAGTATCTAGATGAGTACTAACATCAATCTGCGGAATCTCATTTGGTTTGGCAAATTTATGACTTGATGCCGCTGACGTTGTGCATTCGTAGACATTTTGTTGAAAGTTCTGCCATCGCAATGCCACGATAAAAGCATCGAAAAGCTTTGATATGTGTAATTTGCATTACGGACTCTCTAAATACAGGGTTGGTGATAAAACGTGGTACCAAAGAATGTAATAATCTTTTTTTGAGTGAGTAATCAATTCTGTTTTTTTTTTGGCTAGAGCGTGTAGAGGTTTCGTGAAAAAAAATGAAAAACCAGATCAAACCTATCAATACGATGATGTTCGATAAGCTTGAAAAATTGAGTCCGGCAGTTCTGTACCTCTGTCGATTTATCGATCGTCGACTGGACGGATTTACTTAAAATTTGACATAAAGGTTGTTCTTGAATTAATACATAGAGGGTATAATTGATAAAAGGCCAAAATTAGTACCTACCATATAAATGTTTTTGTTAAATTAGGAATTTCTTAACAACAGGTCTATTGATTTTGATTAAACTTAACGTGTAAAAATAGAAACAATGGATCTTGTATTTATGCCAAAATGTAGAAAATCTTCAATATCTCACTTTTAATCTGTGTAAGTGGACCGTACCCTCGGGTAGTGGTTACAATATACACAAAGTAGACACGTCTGACATAAAAAGGCGACTACAATGCCACAAACAAACAAGATCGAATCCCAGGTGACAGTCCAGCTTTACTGGAAAATCCACCTTCTTTGGAGGTCTGCTCCAAAGATTCTGGGGAGAGCCACTTATTGCAACCCAATGACCATTTTACAAAAAGTTTAAGATAACTTGATCTCCTCCACCAAGATCGAATAACCCCGGGGAAACCCCCGAAAATCGGGACTAATTCAAATAAAAAAATATTTGAGGAAGAAAATGAAGCACTCCGAATCAATTTTAACCTGTCGATCCACAATCTTGAACAAAAGGTCACTATTGGTAGCAACAAATTTGAGGTAGTAAGTAGAGATATGACGAAGACTGACTCTAGGAAACTGATGCTATGTGAATTAAGCGAAAAAATTGGAATCAAAGCCTTATAGTCCAAATGCTAACTCTATCGGGTCCTATGTCGCCGATTGCTGGACAATAAGCAGGAAAGCGGAGCAAATATTAGGCACCTTCGTATGGAAAATTCATCGTCGATGCGAGATTTGCGAATTGAGGAGAAGATACAACCGCGAGCTGTACTAAGATGTGGGTGTAGTACAGAAGGTGAAACAAGTAGACTGCATTGGCTCGGCCACATCCAGCGAATGCACAATAATGCTTCAGCCAAAATAATCTTCGAATCCCAGCCTTCAGGTTCGAGGAGACAAGGAAGACTAAACCTACGATTTATGGATCAAGCGATCGGGGATACTAGAGTTATTGGACTGAATAACTGGCAACAACGTTTTCGAAAAATATGGAAGGCTACTTTATCTCAAATATGTAGGTAGTGTCGATATTAGACAAAACGTCACAATCGACAACTATAGCTTAAGGGTGGTATTTAACCTGGTATACCACTGATCTTCTTTTGGATAACGACAATTTTGTTTTTTTTATGTGAAACTTCCTTGGGCTCGTCCAATCCAAACTTACATCAAACGCAATTTTAACATAAAAAGTCAAGGGTAGGGAGGCTAGCGAGGTGCGACAATGGCGGGCAAACAACAAAAACAATAAAAAAAACTTGTTTCAGCAAAAGAGAGCGTTAGCATGAGAGAGCACTTTGCAGTGAATCCAAAGCATGTACTTACTTACTTACTTAAGTGGCGCTACAGTCCGGGATGAACCTGGGCCTCAACCAACATGCCTCTCCAATTAGCCCGGTCCTTAGCTAACTGCCTCCAGTTGCTCACTCCAAGTTGGTTGAGGTCGGTTTCTACTTGTGTGCGCCACTTAAGGCGAGGTCTTCCTCTACTGCGTCCGACGTCTGGCTGGGAATCGAAGACTCTGCGAGCCGGAGTATTGGTGTCCATTCTTTCTACATGTCCTAGCCATCTTAAACGTCCAATGCGGAGTTTTTTGACTAGGGGTATGTCGCTGTATAGCTCGTATAGTTCGTGGTTGAATCTTCGTCTCCATAGCCCGTCAACGCAAACTGGACCGAAGATTTTCCGAAGAATTTTCCTCTCGAATCGACCAAGGATTTCTTCATCCGCTTTTGATACGGTCTATGCTTCAGCGCCGTAGAGCAGGACAGGGTCAGAGTCTTATATAGGATCTCCTTAGTAGTTCGAGTGAGGGCTTTACTGCTAAATTGCCTTCTTAGACCGAAGAAACAGCGATTGGCAAGAGTAATTCTTCGTTTGATTTCTGACGAGATGTTGTTGTCAGAGTTAATAGCGGAGCCAAGGTAGACAAAGTCCTATACTACCTCAAAGTTATATCTGTCAATGGTGACGTTCTGTCCAATTCGTCGATGTTGTGTGTCCTTTCGTGTTGACAGCATATATTTACTTTGTCTTACCCTCATTTACTGCTAAACCAATTTTTGCCGCTTCCTTCTCTATACTAGCAAACGTGACTATGACATCACGTTGACTCCTACCAATGATGTCAATATCGCCGGCGTATGCTAGTAGTTGCACCGATTTTTGGAAAATTGTGCCTCTGGTGTTGGCTCGGGAGTTTTGCACAATCCTCTCAAGAATCAGATTAAAGAAGTCACATGACAGCGCATCGCCTTGCCTAAATCCTTTTTTGGTATCGAATGTGTCGGTGAGGTCATTTCCGACCCTGATGGTGCAGCGAGAATTCTCCATCGTCATCCTACACAAACGGACGAGTTTGGGCGGTATACTAAAACTAGACATGGCTCTGTATATGCGGCTTTGAAATCGATAAATAGGTGGTGGGTATCGATTTGGACTTCTTGAGTTTTTTTTCCAGGATCTGCCGAAGTGTGAAAATTTGATCGATTGTGGACTTTCCTGGCCTAAAACCACACCGATAAGGGCCGATCAGGTTGTTGGTAAACGGTTTCAAGCATTCACATATTACGCAGATAGGATCTTGTAAGCGATGTTTAGTAGACTTATGCCTCTGTAGTTGGCGCAGTTCAGAGGGTCTTCTTTTTTGTGGATCGGGCAAACGATGCTGAGGTTCCATTCTTCAGGCATGCTTTCAACCGACCAGATTTGGGTTATGAGTTGGTGGATGTTGCTTATCAAGTCATCTCCGCCAGCTTTATAAAGCTCAGCGGGAAGGCCGTCATTTCCGGCGGCCTTATTAAGCTTGAGTTTAGATATAGCTATCCTCACTTCACTTAGGTGGTTGGCAGTTTTCACTGTCGTTGCCAATATTGAATGGATCGTTCTGCCTAACAGCGGAATGTTGTTTGTCATCGCCGTTTAACAGTCTGCAGAAGTGGTTCTTCCATATCCTCAGCATCGACTGGGTCTCAACTACGATATTTCCTTGTTCATCTCGACAGGATTCTGTTCGAGCCATGTAGCCTTGGCTTTGACGTTTTACACTTTGGTAAAACTTGCGAACATCGTTTCTGGAGTGGCACCTTCTATATCCTCGATCGCGCGCATTCTTGCTCTTTTTCCAAAGCATGTACATCTGAAAATTGAACCGGTAGGAGGGCAAGCATGTTCTGTCGTGCGACGTTGTGCGACGAAGAACAATATGCGAAAACTTGTTTCAGAAAAAGGAGCGGAGCGTAAGCATGAGAAAGCTCTCAGTAGTGAATGTACGGATTTTACGGCCAAAGCATGCTGATGTGTTTTTGTACTCTATATCTCTCTATTATGCTATCGGTTTGTTTTGATGGCTCTTTTTACACTTACAGATACACAAAAGCTTCAGTTTCCCGATCATAAGAAATTTTCAATAAGAAAGCTTGCGTGTATATTTTATTTGTCTGTGATATGCGAGGAGAGAATAATGTCGCCGTCTGCTTGTTCGGTTTATATACGAATATCGATATTTCAGCGTTCGTCCAAAGTATTGCGGCTGAATTGTTGAATAGGCTGCATTCAGCTGGCTATTTCATTTGAGAGTTGGTTGTAAAAATAGCGATAAAAGAAGGTAAGACAGGAGAAAATTCGACAATGTTTGAGCGAAACTAAAGAGTTCGCTATTGATGTCTCCTATAAGTTTTTTTTTCGCACGCGTTCAAATACTATCTAGGAGGTGCAATGTGGATTTTGACGTGGGCGATGAATTCAAGCTTAGGACGTATAAACACTTTATATTTTGTGGCCAGATCAGAGGGGTGAAATATTTCTTACATCGATTAAGGAAACCTAGATATTTCGCTGCATTTTTAGCGACTTCGAATATGTGGTCAACTTAAGTCGTTACTAACATACATACATAGCATGGAAAGCTTTTCGGTTTCTTCGACGTAAGTGCCATTCATGGATTATGGCTGTAGATTTCGGTTTCGCTTAGAAAAGGACACAGCATTGTGTTTTGGAAGCATTCAATTCTACTCTATTGGATTTATCTCATTTGATAATGCTATCAAGGTCGGAATGCAATGAGCTTAACATATTTTGTCGTTTATCGAAGATGAGGGACGCAGACTTGAAAACGATTATGAAAAGCTGAGAGTACTGTCGTCAGCGATGGAATGAATTGGATTAGAAGTTGCAAACAGCAGACCAATTATAAAAATGAGAAAGATAGTAAGAGACAAAACTGAGGGACACCAGAAATTATTTGGTGAGTTGCAGACTTGTAACCGCCCAAAACAACTTAAATTGAAAGTTTCGAAAGATAATTTCTATGGATTAGAAATTATAGAGGAAAATTTTCATCGTTTCTAAATGCAAGCATTTTCGACAAAAGAGCTTGATGGCAAACCATATCCAATGCCTTAGAAATATCAAGTGCAACAATCATGATTTGATTTGTTACATTTTTCGGTGAGATATGTCATGAAATTTGCAGAGTATCTGTTGCTGCGAAAACCATAATATCGGTCATTGACAAGTTTTCTTTGACGATTTATCAGCTTTTTCATGACCTTGGAAAGAAGGGACATAGGTGCAAATGGCCTTTTTTACAGGCTGGACAAATGCAGTTGTCCAATTGTCCATCTTTTCGGAAATAGTTCTTATGAGTAGGATACATAGAAAAGCTTACACCAAGAACACCTCTTCGGAATAATGGGGGATATACCATCTGGGAATTTTGGGTCAGGTTATTTACCTCAGCAAAAATCTCAACATACCTTCCTTGGGGTGTTGTCTGTCCAGAATGTTGAAGCAACATATAGAATTGTGTACAGAGATACAATTCTTGAGATGGAGTCAGGCAGCCCATCAAATTCATTAAAAGTTTAATTGCTGTCATGGTTTAGGCTTCTATAGATAAATGAAGCAGTAGTTGATTAATTTTTAGTTTAACATTAAAAATTACTAAGAAACGCTGAAGCATGGAAAAATCGAATTGCTGTTTTGAACGAAAGAAAACAAGACAAGATCTGACGAACAAACTCTGCGTTGGATACTGATAAGGTATTCCCAGTGCATTCATGATCCGAGTGATTACGGTGGTCGTGTTGTTATACGAGGGGTGGAATCCAGAACATCTGGTGTATCTCGGATCGTGAAGAAGCGAACCTCGCATGAGGGATTGATTTTGGGAAAGCATTTGCGATTTAGAGTATTTTTGAGTAAGTTTTTTTTTAGATTGGGGTTTATATTATAATTTAGTTCTAGCTTTGATTTATTATTTCATAGGACATTTAGTTACGCGTTATCCTTCTTAGAAGCGAAGATAAACGGTGTTTTTTTTTCCTTTTCCTCTTTTGCCTTTCCTTTTTGAGTCCATTAGTCTGTCCAGGTGGTACATGGTGCGGAGGCAAGAACTTCCCCCTCCGACGAGCTTAACCCAGCAAAAGAGAGCGTCCCGCGGCTCTTTGGCCCTAACTAAGCTCATAACATGAATGGTTTTGAGACAAAAGCTGGTGCCTGGGTATTTACGAGTATGTTGCGTAAAAAAATTTTATCTTGTAATTCAATGTGCCCTTTAACGAACATAAGGTGATAAATAAAATGCATTACTCTCAGGACCGGATGAATTCGAGAGATTTGTTCATTGAGATTCAGGTTCAATAAATGCTAAGTTTTATTTTCTAATCGATTCGAGCGGGGATTCAAAAACTTTTTTTTTCTACAAATCAACTTTCATTCATTTAAAAAAAAAATCCTATAGTTTATTTATATAACGGTTAAAAGTAAACAAAATCAACCAAAACAGTATGAGTAGTGATTGGTTTGCATTTGCCCTACGTTCTGCAACAAATTATTTTTTATAAAAAACATTCAACGAATGGATAGGTGCATAAAAAATAGAAAACACTTTGGATACGGATACAAGCAAATAAAATAAAAAAAATATTTTTCTTTATAAAGCAAGCTGTGTATCGACATGAGTACACTCAAACTCAATTCGATAGGACATAGAACATCCACTTGGACGAAACGATGGCTCGAGTAAACATCGACACGGCAATATATTTGGATAAGCAACTCTTTCCCTATTCATCTTCTCATTTTTTTTCAGTTTATTTTCTCCTTTTTTATAGTTTGTGTGATTTTGTTTTTTGCTACTTGCTTTCGTCTTTGTTTCTAAGTACTAAAACGCGCCATCCCGTCGCCAGAACGTGCTATGAATGTAAACAAAAACAAGCTTTCCCATTCAAGGGTGCTCTAGCTGAAAAAAGGATATCCCATTGAGCTAGTATCGTCGAATCGACTTGTACGGTGTGACGAATAGTATTTTTTTTTTTGTATTGTCCTGTCGTAGCCCATATAGGATGTATTCGTTAGAATACATAGTTTGTAGCATAAAGAATCAATGAAGACATACCTAGAGACACGTATATCTTATTGGAATGTAAAGATTAATTCTTTTAACCATATCCGTTGTGATGTGATTAATTCAACAGTCTGCTGATTTATAATGTCACAGAAGTTGCAATTGTTAGCAAAGCTACATATCTGAGATACTTTTTATTTTAAAGATTAGCATTAGCAAGACCGTATTATATGACCTGGACAGATTCATCCTAATTACATGGTAACATCAAATCAAAAAACAAAAACATCCTTGGAAAATCCATATGCTTGGACTCTGAGGCATTGTAATAGGTAATGACTTTCAGCTAAAAGATTTTTGAATAGGTCATAGCAGGATGGTCAATAGCACAACGGGCTCAGTGGGGCGATAGTGAGAAGATCTGTAGGTACTTGATTTCCAGAAAAAACAAAGGATTTTTCACTTGCCACATAGAGTTAGTATCAGCTGTTAAGATACTTTCAATTATTTTGAAGAACGCTTATCTTTTAACCTCTCTATTAACACCATACTACCAACATATAATGTCAAAACACAATGGCGACGATGTCAAAAAGCCATAAGTTCGAACGCAACAGATGTCCAACTCCTGCCCAATAACATGAAACTCCTGTTTTGACTAAAAACGCAGACAGCTAAAAAAGAGCTTACAAGCAAAAGATGCAGGTGCCCGACATAGAGCTTTATAAAAAAAAGAAAAGGGGAAGTACATCGGTTTTTTTAGGGAGAAGAGAAAGGACTAATAAAAGCAAGATATCGCAGATACAGAGAGGTAAGCATTTCAGAAATGATGTTCGTAAGAGTAAAACGCGAAAGCCAATAATAAAAGGCGCAAACAGAATCCTGGTGACATGAACAAGGACAGATCGTAATCGTTGCCGAAATAACCAACCACCCATACAAGGATACTACTTCAGATGACGATATGGAAATATGCAATATGTTTGCAAAAATGTTTAATGAAACTTATGTGACTGATGACACCACCAAAAACTGTGATAACATCTGTGATACTTATGTGAAGTCCAATTTATGTGCATATGCTGAAGTACCTGATTTAATGTTAACTGACATTGTAAACGCTATTAAGAAGCTGAAATATTCGTGTTCATCTGGTCCCGACAACGTCCCGTCTTGTGTTCTTAAGAATTGTTGTGATATATTAGCTCGTCCATTATGTTATTTATTTAATTTATCTCTAACTGAATCAAAGTTTCCGGAAGTTTGGAAATCTTCTTATATAATTCCTTTATTTAAGAAAGGCCTACGAGATAATATAAGTAATTATAGAGGCATTGCAAAACTTAGTGTGATTCCTAAATTATTTGAGACAATAATAACTGAAGACTTATCACACAAAACGAAATCAATTATATCAACTTGTCAACATGGATTTGTGAAAGGTCGATCAATTGTAACAAATCTTCTTGAGTTTTCCTCGCATGTTTCTGGTGGATTTAAGAATGGACTCCAAACCGATGTCGTTTATACTGACTTTTCGAAAGCTTTTGATCAAATAAATCATCGCATGCTGATCAATAAACTGCATTGTATTGGCCTGTCTCCGAAATACATTTTATGGATTAAATGTTACTTGTCGTCTCGTGTACAATTCGTTAAATATAAATGTCACGTATCTGGAATTATCAATGTCAAGTCTGGAGTTCCACAAGGTAGTCACCTGGGACCTCTTTTGTTTCTCCTGTTCATAAATGATTTACCTTCTGTGATAAAATACAGTGACGTCCATTTGTATGCTGATGATGCAAAAATATCTTTAACTTACAAAAATATGAACGAGCATACAAAACTACAAGCAGATTTAAATAATTTATCATCATGGTGCAATCATAATAATCTTTCACTCAACACTAATAAATGTAAAATTATGACTTTTGCTAGGGCCAAAAGTTTTCATCTAATTGACTATTTTATTAGTGGCGCATGTCTTGAAAGAGTGAATCATTTTCTTGACCTCGGAGTAATTTTGACCCTAAACTGGACTTAAAGTTGCATATCAACTCAACTATAAATAAAGCCTCTTCCCGCTTAGCTATGATTAAGCGTTGGTCTAGAGAACTTAATGACCCATATGTTACGAAAAGTCTTTATGTTGGTCTTGTGCGTTCTGTGTTGGAATTTGGATGTCAAGTATGGTGCCCATATTACGCCTGTCATATTTCACGTATTGAATCTGTCCAAAAACAATTTTTGCTGTTCGCGCTGCGTCATCTGAATTGGAATAATCGTGTACATTTACCGCCATATCGTCAACGTCTTATGTTAATTGGTCTAAACACACTTGCTGATAGAAGGTCGTCAACAAATGGATTATATGTTTTCAAACTTCTAACTGGTGAAATCAATTCGCCATATTTGTTATCATTGTTACATATCAATGTCCCAATTTACGAAAGTCGTAACTATAATTTGTTAAAAATAAATAACTCTAATAGAAATTATTTGAATAATGAACCATTGTCGTTATTATGCAAGCATTTTTATCTGTATAAAAATATAATTGATTTTAATTTATCCTCACACGAGCTAAAGACTAAATTAATAAACTATAATATGTTATTTAATTTTATAGATATTAATTAAAATAGAAATATTTCAAATTAACTGTGATCAATAATGTCAAATTTGGTCGGATAAAAGTTTCCCTGAAGAATGGAACCTCAGCATCGTTTGCACGATCCACAAAAAGGGGACCCTCTGAACTGCCCCAACTTCAGATGCATAAGCCTCCTCAACATAGCCTACAAGATTCTATCTGGAATAATATGAGAACGCCTTAAACTGTTTATCAACAACAAACCTGATCGGCCTTTATTAGTGTGGTTTTAGGTCGGGAATGTATATAACTTATCAAATCTCCACACATCGGCAGATCCGGGAAAAACCCAAGAAGTTCAAATCGATACCCACCATCGTTCATTGATTTCAAAGCCTCATACTACAGCATTTATAGAACCATATCTATAATTTTGGTACACTCACCAAACTCGTCCGTCTCTGGAGGATGACGATGGAGAATTCTGCTCTATCAGGGTCGAAAACAACCTCACCGACGCAATGTCATGTGTGACTTCTTTAACATAATTGTTAGGATTGTGCAAAACTTCCAAGCCAACACCAGAGGCATAATCATCCATAAATGACAAGTAAGAGCTGACCTCAACCAACTTGAAGTGCCCTACTTGCGTAGACAGTAAGCTTGGCACCGGATTGTTTAGAAAGCCATTTTGCCCATGAGAGGCCCATTTTCATTTCGGACTATAGCACCATTTAAGTAAGTAAGAGGTAGACGACACATCAGGTGTCATCATTGGATACCGTCTAATGGAATAGAATAAAACATTTTGGATTTATGAAAATAATTTCTGGACGAGAAGACGCTGTACCTGAAGCCCATTATATTCAGCCTTATATATATTTTTAAATATAATTTAGAACAGGATAACCCCTTAAAATCCACTGGCTATCAATATCGGGTCTAAGTTTAACACGTCTTCACAACTGTTAAATCGAAATTATTTGTCGCCAGAACTATTGAATTAATCTGTCGCGGGTCTGGAACTTTATTTCTTTTTCATTTGGTATCTGCGGGTCATTGATTTGAATGGTTTTGAAGGAATTCTGGACCATAATGCCAGAATGACTGAATCAAACTCGCGACAAGTGCTGTTTGAGATACAATGTCAGCCGGGGTAGATTTGCCGTCGTCCTGCCTCCATATTGCTCCAGCTGTCAACGGTTGGATAAATGATAGGGTTATTGGTAACAAATATGTTCCAGGAGAACGGATGGTTGGTAAGCTAGTCAAGAAGAACTTTTGAGTCCGTCCACAAATTTATTTGATCGAAATTATTTCCAACAGTATCCAGAAGAAGTAATTAAGTGCACAATTCTAATCTAGGCCAACTTTGTTTGAAAAACTGGCGCCACTTTGTGTAATGCACTTAATAAATGTGCAGATACATTTCTATACAAATCTTCAATACGGAAATAAAGGGAAACATCAGAAAAGCCATGCAGTTCACAATGATTATAATTTTTTTTAATATATATCTTGAAATTCGCTGATTAGTGTTGCCGTACCAGTAAGACTACTTTTTGCCCAAGGTGTGGAAATTGTAGAGGCGTCCGTCGGTAATGAACTAAATCAGACAACTTCACAGCGTTCTCAAGAATTGGGCCTCTCCCAGACCACATAATATCGAATTTCGCGTAAGGATCTGGGACGAAACCCCTTCCAAGACCAAGCTGACTTATGAACTAAAGCCACTTGATCATATGAAGCGAGGTACGTTCTCGAATTAGGCTCTGGACATGATGGAAGAAAATGCAGAATTTCATCACAAAATCATCTTCAGCCAAATGTGCGTTACTTGACAGATCGGAACCCTCATGTGTTTCTTGAAAGAGCACTTCATCCGCAAAGGTTACTGTTTGGTGCGGTTTTCATGTCGGTGTGGCGTCATTGGGCCGTTTTTGTTTGTCGATGAAAACGACCGTCACGTTACGGTAAATAGTATTCGCTGAAGAGACATTTTGGAACGTTATTTCAGTGATATGTGGTTTCAACAAGACGGTGCCACAAGCCACAGTTCGGGGTACGTGTTATCTCGAGAAACGAACCCGCCTCTAGCCTTTTTTTTATAGGGCTACAGTAACTCATTGGTCTATGCCAATAAGCCGACGACGAAAGGAGCTCAGAGCCAATGTTGAATGAGAAATAGCGTTTGTATTGGTCGGAGTTTGCGGCAGAGTCATCATTAAGGTTTAGCGTATCGACCGCTGGATACGTTTCCGTGGTGGACATATGAACGAAGTCGAATTCTCTTCATAAATGTTTTGATAGCAATTCAAGCCAATAATTTTTTTGAGATATCTTAAGTAGTTTGCATTTTATTTCAAAAGAAGTTGACAAGTCCTTAGTGAGAGACCCTTTACTGCCCTTTTTGTGAAGATATCGAAACTTTGAATCCCACATTAACCCCCTTTATTGTACTTTTTGTTTAGTCTCGTTGAATCTTTAGTTCAAGTCCAGCACTGCCTAAAATAAATTCTATCTCAAAACGAAATTCTTCAGTATCATCCAGAGTATCTGCACCAAAGATTAGATCGTCGATGAAGAAATTTTGTTTGAGGGCTGCAAATCCGATTGGAAATTGTCGTTGGCATTTATCCGCTGGTATACCAAACATCGGGTTGAATGGTATGGGGCTGACTACGTTCCATACGTTACGGCCCTTAATCTATAAACTTTGATATCCATGAGCGTGGAATCTTTGCATCGATATGCCGAACAAAGATTTGCCTTCAAAAACATAAAGTGGAGATGCAATTTACAAGGTGGATACTTGCCTAAACATTGAATGAATTCGATTTTTTTAAAGTATGCGAATAGTCCCTAGATCTGCAGTTAGAATAGGGTAATGTGTTATTAACTTTCCTAACTGTTAGAGTCCCTTTTTGTTTTTTGTTTGCTTAAATTTATTTGGTTCTCTTTTAGAAATGTTTGTGCAACAAGGAGAATACAAATTCATGTTGGATTCCACCACTTCATTTAGAGATTTTTTCTTATTGTGATTGCAAGATATTGCAAGTGATTGCTGTGTAATCTGGGTAATCTGCTGAATGGAGGATGTTTGCTGGATATTAATTTAATCGCTTCGTCCGCTTTCAACATTTCAAACTTTGCTTTTCTTTCTTTTTATGTACATCGAATGAATACAGATGTAGATTGGTTCTCTTTTTGCTTGTATCTTTTTAATTAAGTTACTGTTGTAACAAGGTTTTGTTAGTTCTGTTGCTAAATTCTTCGTTTATTCATTTTCTGTTTTTTTTTTCATACGATATTGCAGTCATATTAATATGGCAAATAGATAAACAAGATTAGTTATGCTTTATGAACATTTTCTTGAAATTGTAATTTCTTTCAAAATTGCTACTACGGAATTTTATAATTAAAAATGAATTCTTATACACATTTTTCAATATTAACGTTTATTTATATGTATATATGCGCTAGGGAACATTTTTAAAATATGTAATTAAAAATATTTTGAATCAAGTTTGAGGATCCCAATCAAACTTGATTCAATTAAATGTTTTTCGACGAAATTTTTATGATTTTTGAGGTGGAAAATCTTTGAAATTCCCATATTTGTAAATTTAATTGTGATAAAAGACGTTTTGCGTGATGTTGGCTGAAGAAGTTAACGAGATAAATAATAGATGTCACTGCACTGCGATCAATACCACAACCCTAAAGAAGGCGTTATACGTTGGCTCAATTTGAGCGCAATGGCGGTTTTTGGCATTGCCAATCCCAATGCAAATGACGAGAGGATGAAATTTCAACTTACGTTATGTCGTATGTGAGTTGTAACGAGGCAATTTGGCGTCTGTTTTCATTTCCGATTCAGTAACGTTACTTGACTGTCTTACACTTGGCCGTTCACTTGGAGAGTGTCTTGTTTACGGACGGAAATGCAGCGGAAAGGGCAGAACGGCCACCAGCGACAACGTTAACAATTTCTTTTCGACATGCGAAAGGGATCCGTTCGCAAGGACTTTCTCTATACGGAAATGCCACGTTATTATACATGGAACGCTGCATTGAATAAGTTTCAACGCTGGGAGAAAGGTGATACTGTTGCTGGCTTCGCTGATGTCTATTCGATTGATGCAATCGTACGAATATTCACAGTTCATCCAGGACCTAGCGAGCAGCAAATTTTCTGTTACAACAGTTACAAGAGTGCGGATATCTAACACTTCAGAGCAAGGAGAACCACTGTATGAATTAAATATCAAAACGATACAATTGCAATCTGTTAGGACCATCTCAGAGAATTGTAAGACTGATATACATGCAAGATATAAGATTATATAATGAGAATGATATTCCAAGAGCTGTATAAAAACTTTTTTTCGGAACATCATCAGCAGAACTTGTGGAGCTACTAGTCTTCCATCGGAAGAGTTCTCGGGTGGCGGATAGAGGATATTAAATAGCTGCGGCGACATCAGGTCATCTAGGAATATCAAGGGTTACTTAGGCCCCTTGAGCAGAGATGTTGGCGGGATAGCTGAGAGCATTTATGCAGCGCTCTATCCCGTAGTGGATATCGATGACCCAGTGTCCTAAGAGTATCTAAAAAATTGGCCCTCCAGCTTGGAGGTTTTCCTTTTGTTAACTACATACTTTCGAAAGAAAATGTTTATTACGATGCAACCAAGAACCTCGAAAAGGACTGATTTTATTGTTGACTGTGCTTAACGCAAAATGGACAACGAAGTTCGTATCTTGGAACGTGACAACATTAAACAGAAGAGGTGCAGGCGAACTACTAGCGGAAGCCATAAGCTGCTACAAAGCAGACATTACTGCCGTCCAGGAAATACAATGTGATGGGCCGGGCAAAAAGACGATGAAAAACTGTGACATCTACTACGGTTTGTGTTATAGTGAGCAGAAATAGCGACTATCGGATGTGGATGTGTTATAAGTGTCAGACTTAGGAGGTTTTATGTTTTCAATACATTAGCAAACGCATTGCAAAAATACGCATCAAGACTAACAAAATCCTTATATGCACTAACGCTCCGACGGAGGAAAAATATGATATAGTGAAAGACTGTTTCTACAAGCTCCTTGACAAAACCTATGAGCGACTACCGCTGTACGATGTTAAAATCGTGCTAGGAGATTTTAACGCAAAGGTAGGAAGAGAAGACATCTTAAGCATTATTGTCGGAAACCAAAGCACTTACGCCAGCACGTCTGGCAACGGACATAGACTAAGCGACTTCGCTGTTGAACGAAATTCCACTATAGCCAGAACACGGTTTCCTAATCTCGATGTTCATAAGGGGACATGGCGGTCTCCCTATCAACGAACGGACAATCAAATTGATCACATTGCGGTAGACAAGAGGCACTCATCCAGTATTTTGTATGTCCAAACATTCCGAGGGGCTATCATCGACTCTGACTACTACCTTGTTGCAGCCAAGGTTAGGTTAGATTGGTGGGTTGATGAGGCAGACGGTGTGCGTTTTCCCTCATCGCACTCAGGTCAATATAGACCCTCGTGTATTTCTTCATCACCGCAGCCTCTACAGAGGTCATCATCTACGATATGCATTTTCAGTTTGTGGCTTGTTAGTAAGTTGTGTCCAGTAAGAATCCCAACTAGAGTCGAGACAGATTTCCTGTTTCTTCGAAGTAGTTTATGGGTTCTGGCTTTGTCATACTCAGGCCACATCCTTTTGGAAGTTTCACAGGTGGGAAGGGAGTTCCACCTGTTTTTGGCAGTAATCAGTGTTTTCTGTCCCACCCGAGATTTGAAATCACATACTGGTGGTTTGACAGACTGGTCTGCTTGGTCAATGCTGGAGCAGATCCTTTTCTCGCCAGTTCGTCAGCAATTTCATTGCCTGTATGCCTCTGTGTCCGCACAGCTTAACATTATGTTGAACGCCAAGAACCTTTAGCTCTTCACGACAACGTTTCACAAGCCGAGATTTTATTTTGACAACAGAGATAGCTTTTATTGCAGCCTGACTGTCAATAAAGATGGTGATATCATCTGGTGGTATCGCCAGCATTGAGGTCGCTTTGGCTGCCTCTGCTACTGCCAATATTTCGGCTTGGAAGACACTGCTGTGCTCAGGGAGAAAGGTGCTGTTAAGCTCTAGTGTTTCTGAAAACACTCCAGCTCCAACGCCTACATCCATTTTTGAACCATCAGTGTAGATGGATATGGTTTCGGTGCACAATTCATTACTCTCCCACTCCTCTCTGCTTGGAAAGATACAGGAGAACGGTCTTTGAAAGTCATGGTGAGGCAGCATGTAGTCAGAGTATACAGCTGAGCCCAGATATCTGTGTAGAATTTGGGCATATCCTCCTGAGTTCGATTTCCAACAGTTGAGCTGCAATAGCTACCTAATGTTGAGTCAGCCTCTCCTTGTCCTATCGTCAGTGTCTCACAGACCCCTGGCGGCATTGAGGTTGACAGATTTCCTTTGCCTGATGAGTTGTTACTCATCATAGCGCCGGTGAATTCAATCATCACCAGCTCCTCCTTCGGGTTCTGATTGACGTTTGTGTCCTTCCTGTCCTCTGATCCATCCTTGGTAGGGTCTGGAGAGACTGTTCTCCAGTTGAATTGGCCAAGGTCACTCACGACTGGAGGCAATCTCTTCAGCTCACAAACACTCTTACTCTTCGTTACCTCACAACCTAAGGTACGAGCGAGCGGCTCATTCTCTTCTGTGGTGAGATTCTTCAGAATAAGGGTGTTTTTACTGCAGTCCCTTGTTTCGGAGTCTGAAGGAATCACGTCAACTCCTAGTGCTCTCCTTCAGCTTTGATTCCTGTATCTCCTCTCGGCGAGCGACGAGCGAGCGGCTCGTCAGCTGCTGGGGGGTATACAAGGGATCATCAGCCATGCTTTTGCCTTTGACTTTCGCAGGATCTGAGGAGACCATTCTTTGTCTTAGCGGGCCAGCGCCCTGCATCAAAGGTGGTCCCATCAGTTCCTTCATGCTCGAGGTACTCGGTGCGTTCATTGAGCAGGTACGAGCGATCGGCTCTTTCTCTGCTAATATCTGACTTTGTAAAAACTTTTGAGCTTTCTGAAGTCTCAGGCGATCCTTTTCTCCTAGAGTAACTTTCTTGCCTAATCTTCTGATCGTCAACTTGCATGATTTTACTTTGCTGCGGATGGACGCAGTTGACGATATTGACAATTTAGCTGAGCTGGCGTTAGAGCAAGTGTCATCCTCATCGAGAAGAAGTTTCTCCATTTGGATGTATATTGCTCCTTCGCTTCCTTCATCTGACATTATCTTGGAGTTTGACGGATCTCGGAGCAAGAGGCTTTCCTCCTCCTCCGTCATTTGCCGTTGAGAATCGGTTTTTATAGGGTTTGGAGTGCCCGATTCCTTTGCAATCCCTTTTTATACCCTATCGCATTAGGGTATATTAGTTTTGATACTTAGTTTGTAACATAGAGAAATAATTCAGCTACATATACCTCAAAGTATATGGATGGACTCAGAATCGCTAGCTGAGTCGATTAAGCCATGTCTGTCTGTGCGTCCGTCCGTCCGTCCGTCTGTCCGTCCGTCTGTCTGTTCGTCACCGATTTTTGGGCCTTAAATTTTGAGCTAGGATAATGAAATTTGGTATATAGGATCCTTCGTCAATAGAAATTTAACCCACGCCCACTTCTTGGGGGCCCACTTCTTGTATGCCCTACCCCAAGGCATATGCATAGAAAAACGTTGTTTTTTGTCGAACCATAAAAGAATTTGATAAACCTTGTTGTGACAACGTCATTTTCAATACTTTATGACCATAAAGACCATATTTTGGAGATATTAGTTTTAAGGATTGTAGCCTTCTCATATGTTTTGTTTTGTTTTTTGGTGTCTATTTTGGACCCACGAGTAAGGGGGAAGAAATGTCATCCTGTACTCACCCCCTGTATACAGGAAAGGGGAAATTAAATTAAAACTAGAGGTCCCAGGTATCTAGAGTTTGCGCTAGCGACTGAGCACTCCCTCAGCCATGCAGGTATCGGCGCGCGCCTTACCTTGGAGACCACCTTTTGGTTTTCGTTTCCTCGCCAATGACCTTACCGGCATGGGTAGCCCTGACAGTTTATGCTTAGCCTAGACTTCCGGTTTCGCTCCGTGGTTCGTTGGAAACTACTTAAGCCCTTTCACCGCGACAAGGTGAGTGATCGCTGCAGCCAAGGTAATAACGCGGATAATCAACTCTAATCAACTCGCACCAACAAATTAGAAAGACCGTGAAAACATTTAATTTCGAAAGGCTGCAATCGCAAGTGTTCTACTACGCGTATACCTTACCCTCTCGATTAACACCATACTACCACCATCTAATGTCGAAGAACAATAACAATGATCCCCAAATGCTGATGTGCTAAGTTCCTTGCGGCCAACAGCAAGAAACCCCTGGTTTAATGAAAAATGCTGACAGATGCTCGAAGCCAACAACGAGGGCTTCAAGGCTAAGCTGCAGGTTAAGACGAGAGCTATCATTAAGCCTTATGGGCAAAGAAGGGGGGAAGAACACCGTCCTTTAAGGAAGAAGAAAAAGAGCAACAAAAGCGCATTATATATATAGAGAAAGGTGCCACTCCAGGAAAGATGTTCGCAAGTTTTACCAAAGTGTTAAACGTCAAAACCAGGCATACAAGGCGGGAACATAATCTTGTCGTGATAAACAAGGAAATATTGTAGGTGATACACTGTCGAGGCTGAGAATAACAGGGAAGAACCACTTCTGAAAACTGTTCACTGATGTTGACAAACAATATTCCCCTGCCAGAATGAACCATTCAAGATTGGCGACGAAAGGAAGAACACCAACCAGCCCACCTAAGTGATGTGAGGATACCAATACTTAACCATAAGATTAATAAGGCTGTCGGAAATGAAGGACTTCCCGTCGTGTTTTGAAAGCTTGAAAGTAAGTAAAAAAAAATATTCAGAACTTATAAGTATAGTTGGGTCGGATGAAAGTATGCTGAATTGTACAAATTGGATAAGCCGTTTCTTCGATATATGAGTTGCAAGGCGAAATACACCAATTCGGTTATTTCAAAAATACTCCATAGAACTTTACGAATCGCCATCAATACTCCAGCTCGCAAAGTTTTCGATTTCAGATGTCGGACGCATTCGAGAAAGACCACGCGACAATGGCGCCCAACCAACTTGATGTGCGCCATTGGATTCAGCTAACTAGGGGCCGTGTTAATTGGTGAGGCATGTTGGGTAGGTAGTATTGATGTACCATTGAACGCTGAAACTATAACCATTTCATGCTTATATTTAAATTTTTCAGAAAATCCCTGAAAACGTTTTATCACAAAAAAAAAAAAACGCACATCTCATGATGGGTAATATTTGTATGCCGATATGTGGTGAACAAATCATTGCTGTTGTTACATAATCAAAGATTTATTTGGCTATCTGATTACCACATTGGACATTGCCTCTATTTTGTTTAACCATCGACCGGTGCAGTATCAATTGTTGTGTAATTGAAAAGGTTCCTCAGTTAATCCCATGAGAAATACCGATACATTTTAATAGAATTCCCATCTATTGTCCTTGGTTATGCTCTGTGCAACTACAATTTCTATGTCACATAAGGAAACCACAAATCGATGTGCAATCCCATCATTTATAAAGGGTGTCCAATTATTCACGCAAAACTTGAATTTTAAGCCATTGACTGTGTTACCAATGTGACAGCTGACAGTTAGGGGTTAGTAAAAATGGAGCACTATTCAAAGAGCAACGCATTTTCATTGTTGAGCAATATTTTAAAAATATTTAAGGTTTGTCAGCAGCAGTCCGCCATTTCCTTTCTATTACATAAAGCTAATATCGTAGACATTTAAATTAGCTCCAAGTGCTTTATCTCAACTTGAATTTGTATCCTTTATATATAAATATAATGAAAATATGAAGGTTATAAGAACTGAAAATTATTTCTACCATAGGTGTAAAGTTTTGGTAATAACAAAAATAAAATCCCAAATAAGGGACACCCTAGCATGTATTCACATGGAATTTTCAATTTTCACCTGAGTGCTTAATGTAAACAAGCATACATGTTCCCTTACGTATATAAACACCCAAGTAATCATCAGGGTTCATGGCAACAATAGAGGGATAACTTTTGCCTGTCGGTGTTAGGCATGGAGAACGGCAAAGGGTTCAATTAAAATTCTGTCTCTAGAGGTGAATGTGGTTTTTATGGATAACATACTCCCAACTTTTATTTTTATACACTAGTCTTGTTGAAAAGATATAAAAAATGACCATGAACTTCCAAGTTTTGTCGGTATTTTAGAAATATTTACTTTAAACAAAAATAAAAAAAATAACAGTTTATGAAAAGCTAAAGGTTACAGTTTGATTCGGATTTATTCATTCATTCATCTCTTAAATTAGAGAAGAATTTAATGTTCCAATCCGGAATTTTATTTTATATGGCTGAAATTTCATCAGAATTTCGTCAGACCACTGCACCATATCAGCAAATTTCTTGTACTCCAACCAAACAAAACTAATTTCCAAAAGGACTATATGGCAATACGAAGTCAATTGGGAAGTCAATTGAGAAGGTTTAAACAGTTTTTTTTTTGTTTCCTCGATAGTGACGTGGATGGTGCTACTGATATGATATCAAACAGCATTCTTCTTTGTAAGAGATCTTTTATTTCCAACAGAATGAATAGTATCAGACCAAAAAAGCAAAGAAGCTATCAGGTTGAGAGAGACAAACATTCAGTTCTACAAGACCCACCCAACAGAGGAAAACCGAACAAATTTCAAACAGGCCAGAAATGACTGTAATGCCCATTTAAAACGTGTCAAATTCCTCTATGACCAAAAGTTGAGGCAACGAAATTCTACAATATTGTAAAAACTTTTGACCATATGTCAAAAATATAAAGAATTCGACCTCCGACGCTACGACGTTCATTCATAATAACATTCCAGCTGTCAGCTATTTAGACAAAGCCAATCTGCTTGCTGCGCATTTCGCAGTCAGTTCTACGTTGCCAGATTTTGCCCAGTCTCCTCCTGAGAACGTAGATCATTCTACGGGACAAATTCACTTTCGTACTCGTACAGTTGCATGAGTTTTTTTTTATCTTGGCAATCAAAAATCCACTGGTCCAGATGGTATATCCCACATTATTCTGAAAAGGTGTTCTTCTACGCTAGCAAAACCAGCGTAAGCTTTTGTATCTATCAGGACTCTTTTCGAGTCGATGGAAAACTGCATTTGTCCGGCCTGTATCAAAAAAGGCGATTCTTCTTCTCCTCCAACTACCGACAAATTGCATTTTCGCCCCTTCTTTCAAGGTCATGGAAATGCTGATGAATCGTCAGCTTATGAAATATCTCAAAACACGAAGACTTCTCAATGACCTGCAGTTTGGTTTTTGCTGCAACAGGTCTTCTGGTGATTTTATGACATATCTCACCGAAAAGTGGAACCAATCAATCCACCATGGTGGAGAAAACAAGATTGTTGCTCTTGATATTTCAAAGGCATTTGGCAGGGTTTGGCAGCAAGCCCTTTTTTTCGAAAATGCGTGCCTTTGAAATCGATGAAAAATTTCTTCTATGGATCAGAGATTATCTTTCGAAACGTTGAATTCAAATTGTTTTGGACGGCTTCAAGTCTGCAACTCACTAAATAAATGCTGGTGTCCCTTAAGGCTCAGTTTTGTCTCCGATTCTCTTTCTCAATTTAAAAAATGATCTGCAACTTCCTATCTAATTCATTCCTTCGCTGATGGCAGGTCCTCGTCCCTCATCTTCGAAACGATTACGATAATATACATTTGGATTGTTGATTGTCTCCTTAAAATGTCAGACCAAAATATGTGTATGAATGCGGTTTCCTACATTCGATTCAAACAAATAATGAAAAAATGAATGAAATGTTTGTTCATATTCGTATGAAAAAGTTCATAAAATTTTCAATTTCGAATTTCCCAACAACAACTCCCATGTTAAATATTTTATGAATGCGGTTTGATACTCTTATTTATTTGATCATCAAATTATTATGAATTTTTAAATTATCCTCATGAATACTGCATAAAAATTAAGGTATTTAGGTGTATGCACGACGTTCATAAAAATCATGTACAAAATCATTTTCAGTGTATGTGTGTTAGTAACGACTATTGACTTACGTCGCGCCTGCTAGATAGGATTCAAACGCGTGCCAAAAAACTTATAGGAGACATAGCAATAGCGAAGTCTTTAGTTTCTCTCGAACATCGTCGAAATATCCTCCCATTCTGTCAATTTACCCACAATACTCGTTATGCTATGAATGCAAATCAGTTTACCCTCAAGCCTATCTTCGTACGAACGCTGAAATACAGAAATTCGTACATAAACCGAACCGAGTTTTAGCTATATAGGTGTTATATTCTGGGATGCCCAGAGCATGCTTAGGATCACGTACATACTACCAAGAGCAAGACGTATGTGAAAGACCCATGTAAGGTTGTTTATGAATGTTACACATAGATTTCTTTGGGTATTTACGTACTCAATAAGAGTAAGCAAAAGTAGAAAACGAAATCAATCAACTTGGAGTGTCCAACTGGAGCGAGGTAGCTAAGGACAGATCTAACTGGAGATGCATGTTGGTTAAGTGACGCCCAAGTTCATTCCGGATTGTAGCTCCAATTAAGTAATTAAGTAAGAACCTGCCGAAGGGCTAACATCGACTCGGACCATTACCTTGTTGCAGTCAATGTTAAAATGTTGATATTCACTATGCCACAACGATTAATAAAAATTACTTAATGTCGCAAGACAGCAATCGGAAGAGACCACCAAGTCTTTGTAAAACGCAAATACTGTAACCTCTCGATTAACAGCAACAGCATCTACTGTCGAAGAACAATGGGGATGATGCCATCAAACCAATATGTCACCAGTAACTGATGTGCTTAGTTCATCGCGCCCCCCACCAAGAAAAACTTGATTTGATGTAGAATGCGTATATATGATCGCATCCAAAAACAAGGCCTACAAGGTAATTCTTCAGGTGAAGAAAAGGGCTGCCACTGAGCTTAACAAGTAAAGAAGAAGAGAAAAGCACCGGTGAATAATCTTCCTCTGTCCGGCAGAACAAAACATTCAGTATTAACGATGACAGCGAAAATTACCAACTACCCGACCCAAGTGAAGTGACGATAGCAATATCTTAACTTAAGCTTAACAAGTCTGCGAAATTACGGTCTTATTGACGAGCTTTATAAATCCGTTGGATATGATTTGGAAAGTGACATTCACCAAATTATAAATTTGGTCAGATGCCTGAGGGGTGGAACCTCAACATATTTTTTTTCGATCCAGAAAACTGCAGAAAACTCTGAACTGCACCAACTACAGAGGTATAAGACTCCTAAACATCGTCTATAATATCCTATTTGCAAACGTTTACAAACAATCTGATTAACCTTTTTCAGTGTGATTTTAGGCCAGAAAAGTCTTAAAGTCAAATGCTCACACTTCGGCAGATCCTGGAAAAAACACAATAAGTTCAAATTTTATCCGCCGTCTATATTTCAAAGCCGCATATGACAGACGATAGAGACGACATATACAGAGCCATGTCTAGCTTTGGTAGACATGGAGAACTCTCGACGCGCCATCAGAGTCCCCGAAACATTCGATACCAAAAAGTATTTTGGCAAGGTGATGTACTGTCATGTGACTTCTTTAACATTATTCTTGATAGGAATGTGGTTAACGCAGTCTTTCTAACCAGAAATCATATGTTTTCTTATAGCTTAGACCCTTATCGTTAACCCCAAAAACCGCAATACTATTTTGAGGGATTACGAATAGCATTCTCTCATAGATCAATTATATTATCCTCGCTGGTATTTCAAACCGCTTTCTCTATAAAGCCGGTGTAAATATCTGAGTTCTGATTGTCCGCTCCTTGACGGCAAATAATTGACCTTACCAAAGCTTATCCGCTCTATAAAAAAGAGTTTCTACCTTCAAAGTTACAAAATACATGTTGAAATAAACATTTATCTGTATATGCAACATGTGACGTAAGAACTTACATTTTCGGATACTAAAGTCAGTAGATCCATTTGGATTCTCCGGGCAATAAACAATTGCTTTTATATATACTGTTTCATTATAGGAGATTATACATGTTTATTATTATGCACAGCAAATAAAAAGTCGTATAAGGAAGAAATAAGTAAAATGCTTCCTGCTATTAAGATGCCATCACAAGCGGTACTAAATCACTGGGTCATTTCCGCTTGGATATTTTGTATCTTACATCTGAAAGTTCGGATCATTAATTCAGCTAATAAAGTGAAGAGATAAACTTAATAGGAAGGTTGATAATATGTTTGCAGACTTTTCCAATATTGTTTCCCGAAGTATAGTTATAAATAATAGGTTTGTTAAGATCAATCACTTATTTAATATGTTTTGTCACGGTTTTCATTTGATGAAAATATTCAGAATAATAATCAGGAACGTAATAAATTTGCGGTTCACATTAAATAATTAAGCTTTCAGTTTGATTGACGAATCTTAAGTACATAAAAGGTCAACCACTTATGTGTTTCAAGTACATGTATATTCTTCAATAAATATTTGAAATCAATATTTTTCAAACCTCAATCACTTTTCTTTTTATTTATTTTACAAATATACAAGTAAATACAAACTCACAAGTCCTTTCAAATAAGTACTGAAAGAAAGAAAGGTCATCATGGTCAGATAGATACTTAAAAGATACTTTTCCGTTCCAAACCACCAACATGATTTCGATAAAAGAGGTTCGACATTGTATACCTTTCATGTTTGAGTTTCAGAGGTAAAGATTTCCATTTTTCTTATTTGCACTTGGGTGAGTATTTACGTGATATAACAACACACGTACATGACATCTATTCATTTGTATCATATTTATATAAAATTTATTAAGAGTTATGCAGAAATGATTTTAAGGGCTAAATTCATGTCAGGTGTGAAATTTAATGATTTTTTACCTGAAACTGAAATAAAGACGAGAGGGTGGACTACTAGTACACTACAAGTTGCCTACTACTAAAAAAAATTTAAGCATGAAGTTTTGGGTCTGGAATTGAATAATTTCAAAATTGTATTCCTATTTTCAGAGATGAGTTGTGTTAAACATGAAATGATTGGACATTAACATTCTATTATCGCGGAGCAGGTTTTCTATTTTATTCTTTTCATAACGAAAAGCGCGCAATCGAAAATTTAGGGATTGCCTGATAAGTAAGTATTACTGAAGTAAAAACATATCGAAGCAAGGTCAAAAAGGTCGAGTAAACCTGTCGAGATTATTAATTTAAAATTATAGTCGATGTTGAGAATATGGGGAAGAACTAGTTCTGCAGACCGTTAAATGACAATGTTGTAGTATGTTAGGTTAGAGTGGCTGCCAGCGTTCGCCGGCACACTTAGACAATTTTGGTCCATTGTGATACCACCTGGATCTTGTCCTTTCTCCTTACTATCCGTGGGAAAACCATTCTGAGCTTTTGATGAAGCGGAGGAGACTTTTCACTTCCGCTTTTGCCAAATCACAGAGATTTTAAAAATAGTAAGCTCCAAGATGTAGCTTCCTTTTGTTTGATAGGGCTAGATAGTTACAATGGAGATGAAGTATTATTTCCTACTCCTCCTCGTCCATGCAGCTCCTACAGAAGTCGTTTGAGAAAAGGCCTAGCCTTTCTGCGTGCCTGCCTAAGCAGTGTCCCGTGATGACACCTATGGTGGCGCAAATATACGGTCTATATCAGTCCCTTTGATCTTCTCAAAACTAGCTTTGGCAAAGTTTGTTTGGTTGTTCGACACGTGGTGCCAAGACTCCATCTGAGGTTTGATTTGCTGTTAGCAGTTGCGCTAGTAAGCTTTTGCATGTAGCGATAGGAATACCTAGTGCACCCGTGTCGGGTACAACTGGTATAATTTGGTTCGAGTTCATCAGCCTTACAGTTCCCTGAAATATCGCTATCCCCAGGCACCCAGCATAGGTGAATGTTGACATCCCCTACAGAGATTATCGGTAATCTATGGTTGTCTTTGAATTTTTTGAGATAGATTCCAGGGATTTGATCGCCGCTTGGCTGTCCGAGAAAATGCTAATATCCTTGGCAGATATTACATTCTCTTTCAGCCAGGATATGGCTTCTTTGATTGCCATGAGTTCCGCCTGGAATACGCTGCAATTATCACGAAGACGGAAAGATAGGCTGAAATTTAGCCTGTCGGAGAAGATACCAGCACCCACTCGGTCATTTGTTTTGGAGCCATCGGTATAATAGTGGATCGAGTCGTTTAGCATAATTGGTTGCTCTTCCATGACGTTCTGTCTGGGATTGTGACCCGGAAACTCTTATCAAAGTTTAACCTGGTAAATGTGTAATCGGTGTTTTCAGGAATATTTGTATATTCGTTTAAAATTTTTGAGTCGCCAGTTTGTATATTTGTTCACTGTTGGATTGCTTTAAGACGTATGGCTGAGTTAGCTGCCATTTGATTGCCGAAAATATCTAGGGGTAGCAGGTGAAAAATAATGTCTAATGCCGCTGAGGACACCGATGCACAGAAACGCAGTTCTCTGCACTTTGGCTAGTTGTTTGCGGTTTAAAGCTATCTCTAGCACTATACTATTACTCCATAAAGTAGTATAAAGAAGTATAAAGAGCCAATGCGTGATACGAGGTTTTATTCCCCATTTCAAGCCTATGGTTTTCTTGCAGGAAAAGAGTGCTACTGTCGCTTTCTTTATTCTTTCTGTTATGTTTAGCTTCCTGTACATAATAAGTCTCAGGTATTTTGCTTTGTCTGAGAAGACAAAGCATTGACGGGGGGTCAATGTGAGGAATTTCATATTTCCTAGTGAATAGGACCACTTGAGTCTTGTGGGGGTTGACACCCAGTCCACATCTGACCGTCCATTTGGAAATTTGGAAAGTTAATGTAGTTCGTTTTGGAGAAGCTCCTTAGCGACGTCATCCGCGTAGGTAATCACGTGGCATCCCTCTGTTTCCAGGATAAGAAAAGCTCAATTACCACTAAGTTCCATTGAAGTGGAGACCGGACCCCACCTTGCGGGGTTCCTCTACTCACATATCTACTGGTCGCAGCACCACCCAATGTTGTGTTAATAATCCGGGTATTTAATAGCAAATTAATCAACATTCCAAGTGAGTGATCGACTTTCAGACATGTTAGTGCCTTAATGATCGCTCCCGAATTAACGTTGTTAAAAGCAGCTTTGATGTCCATGAATGCAACCATAGTATACTTCTTTTCGCTTGGACTTCCTCAGTTCCTTTTTGTATATTGACAGGGTCTATTTGTAGGAGATCCAGTCAGGGGATTCGTTCAAACTTTTAGCTTTATGGAAAAGTTTTCTACATTTCTGCCTAAGAATTCCTAGATTCACCATGGAGGTTTTTGTTTACATATAGGTTTCCTTAGTGGACAAGCGACTTCTTTAAACGTTACCTCGGAAAGCATTAACAAAACTTATCTACATTGTAAATGCGGCAATTATATAAGAGTGCGGTCTTGATAAGACAGTGGAAAGTCGCGGAAGTGATTTTCACTTCTTCCAATGATTTCAAAAGAGTGCGGTCTTGATAAGACAGTGGAAAGTCGCGGAAGTGATTTTCACTTCTTCCAATGATTTCAAAAGTTTTTAAAAGGATATTATTCGGTCGCTTACACTCCATTATTGTTCAGAAACGCCTTTTACCTGACCATCAATTTGGGTTTAGAAGTAAACATTGAGAAAGTTTCCAAAGAAAAGAAAATTTGCTCAGCCGTATTTCTTGATGTGTCGCAAGCTTTTGACAAGGTTTGGCATAGATGCCTCCAATACAAATTAAGACTACTAATTCCTGAACAATTATATAAAAACTTCGTGTCGTATCTTGGGCATAGACTCTTCCATGTGAAACTTGGAAATGAATATTCAGAGTTCAAAGAAATAATGACAGGTCCAAGGACGCTTCCTAAAATAATGACAGGTATATTTTAGGAAGCGTCCTTGGACCAGTCTTGTACCTCCTATTTGCACGTAATATCCCACAAACAAACGATACAATAGTTGCAACGTTTGCTGACGATACACTAGCAGTTGGTACAATAATATAGGAAACAAATACGAAATTACAAATCGCTCTTAACGAGTTTAATGAATGGACAAAATCCTGTCAGATTGCACTTAACGAGAACAAATCGATTCATGTAGATTTTGCAAATGATACGAAATATCTCGGAATGACACTCGATGCAAAATTAAAATGAAAGTCGCATGTGAAATCTGGGACCTCAGCATCGTTTCTCCGATCTACTAAGAAGGAGACACCCTGAAATGGGCCAACTACAGACAGAGGGTTACAAAATACTATCTGCCGTAATATGTAAAATGCCTGAAACCGGTCTCCTAATCGTGACTTATCAGTGGAGTTTTGGACCAGGAAAAGTCAAAACTGATCAAATCTTCACACTCTCCCAGATCCTGGAAAAAACCCAAGAAGTCCAAATCAAAGCTCACCACCTTCATCGATTTCAAAGCTTCCATACGACAGCATTTATAGAGACGAACTATACAGAGCCATGTCTAGCTTTGGTATACCGTCCAAACTCGTCTTTCTGTGGAGGATGATGATCTATAATTCGGGTCGTGGTCATAATCCCGAAAACCCAAAATGCCGATAATCCCGAAAACCAGAATACCGAAAAATTATGTAAAATGAAAAATTTGCGAAATTTTTTTCTTGAATTATGGGACACCCTTACTGATTTAGCTTATGAGTTTGCGAATGTTACTTACACAAACAATCTCCACTGGCTTTATAAAGCTCGGCGGGAAGCCCGTCATTTCTGGCAGCCTTGTTAAGCCTCACTTTACTTAAGTCGGTTCGTTGGTAGTTTTAGCGGTCGTCACCAATATTGAATGGTTCGTTCTACCTGACCGTGTGATATTGTTCATCATCGAGGTTTAACAATCTTTTCGTATTGCAAATAAAATACAATCCACGATGATCCATGACATCAGCCATCACCCTCCCAAGTTTCATTAGTATCCATCCAAAAGTTTTTTTTTCGTGATTCGTATATACAGCCAGAATCCCAGTTACAATTTTATTATGAAATGTTTGTAGGTATGTATTTCAAGCCTTACTTACATAACGATATATAATGTATGAAGTATAAAATATACATCTTTCATATTCGTATGACGTTTCAGATAAATACTTCTTGTAGCTCATCCTCAAATTTGATGTCAACACTAAAAATGTATGTGCAATGTAAATACAGCAAGGTTTTTCAATTCAGTGATAGAAAATAGATGTATGTATACAAATATGCTAATACGGTTACCTATCAACCTATCCTATGAATGCATGCACATTAAAGGACACTAACCGATTCAATGATACGAAATGATGTTGAAACATATCTCGAAATGTGTACAGTACTACTTTTATGTGATTTCGCATGCTCTGATAAGAGGTTGCTTGTGATTTTATTTTTTTCTATAATATTTTTTTCATATAAAAATACGCATATTTCAAAACCGAAAACTGTGTTTGATTTCCGTTTGAACGATTTCATCCATTTACATTTTTATATCCTTTTCCATAAGGGTTTATTAGTTGTTACATAGAATGTAACATAGAGAATACATTTAGATAGATATATTATAAGGAATGTAACCATGCCTCTGTGTCCGTTCTTCAGTCTATGTGTCACCGATTTTTGTGCCTAAAATAATGAAATTTTGTATTTTAAACCTATGTTTGGTGGACATACCAAACATAGGTTTATATACAAAAGTGTACACAATTTAAAAGACCACGAACTGTCACACCCACTTTTAACAAAATCGTCGGTTTTGGGTAACCATTAGGAACTTTGGAAAAGTGTCTGAACATAATATTTGTACAATCAGCCCAATTCTAAATGAAACTCAACGGGAGTTTATTCGCATTTCCCTTTTCTCTCATTCTGAATGAAAAATCCCCGGGAGTTTTGTTCCCTATTCCTGTCAAATATTCTATTATATATTATTTGATTCCCTGATCCAAATTCTAAATTGACTTCCGGGATAAAGTATGCATTCTATCAGAAAAAGTGAAAATTCAACTTGATTTGTCGGGAGTTTGTTCCCTACACATAAAAAAATGTAATTTATTTTATTTTGCAACAAAAATATATTAAAATTCACATTATTGATTTGGGTTGAACATTTATGTAATTTTAGCCAAAAAAATATTTTTAATGGAAACGGATATACCTCAGGGAAAAAAGTGTATGTGGATAAAAGTTATTAAAAAAAATATACTTTTAACAAAACGATTCAGTGCAAGTTTATTTTTAGTTTATAGGTCTTTTGAATAACTAACAGAATATAAAATAATAATACTTAATTTTATGGAAACTTGTAAAAACATTGAATGAACTTTAAATAGCCTTTAGGAAATAAGTATATTTGTGTTCTTCATTTTTAATCTTAATCTTAATATTTATTTCTGTATGTTAGTATATTAGTTATATTAGTAATTTATTTGCTTTCCTTTAGCCAATAAAAGTTTATTAATGCGATTTGGCATAGAGTCCGCTAGATTTTCTATAGTTACATTGCTAATTAGCTTCCACTCTGCAACCAAAACGTCTCTTGATTGTTTGACATTATCAAACTGTCGTCCATTTATATAAATTCTTGCTAAAAGAATTCCCCAGAGATCCTCAATCGGGTTTAAGTCTGGACTTATCGCTGGCCACTCTAGAACTGGTATATTCTTTGCTGAAAGAAATGCTTTTGTGGCGCGTGAGGTGTGGATTGGAGCTTTGTCCTGCTGAAAAGTCCAATTATCGGCGTATATCTCTATGGCAAAGTCTATTAATTCTTTGTCCAGCAACTGGGTACACGTCTCGGAATTCGTTTTTGTTAGGCTAAAACAAATAAAATGTGTCGTGTTTCTCGGGGGTGTCTTAAATCACGCCGATACTTATGACACCCATCAGGGCCATCCAGATTCCACTTTTTCTCATCCGAATATATAACACTGCGGAATTCTTCGGTCCAAAATTTATATTTGTCGGCAAATGCCAAACGTGTGGTTATGTGAAGTGGTAGTGGCATTGGTACAGGCACCCGCGAACTATATTTAACGGTCTTATTTTCAACCAAAAGCTGATGAACCCGTCTCCTAGACACTTTGAGCTTCAAATGACGCCTGATCTCGTTACAAGAATTTGTTTGTTAACAGCAAGAGGCTTAATCTCGCGTTTACACCTCTCGTCGACGGTACTGGGTCTGCCACTGCGTTTGGCTTTTCCATAAAATTCCATATTCCTTAAAAAAATTGAAACCGTATTTGGATGTCTGGAAACTCTGGAAGCTATTTGAGAAATTTTAGCGCCACTTTCTTTTAAACCCATTATAAGCCCGCGCTCTTCGGCTGACAAGTCCGTTGCACGAGGCATTCTGAGAAAAAAACTTCATTTTTATGGTTCTACATGTGATCACTTGATTACTTACAAGTTATTCTTGTGTAAAAAATAATTTTCTTTAAAATACAGTTAATTAAAACCAATCCACTCAAATCAAAGATCACGTTGATTAACAATTGTGCACAAACTTCTGTATTCACATATATTTATTTCCTAAAAAAATAAAATCGCGGCACACAAATTTGAGTAACGGTGCTAAGAATAGTGAGCAAAGAAGAATTTTTCATATGCATTGTAAAAACAGTTAACAACAATAGAGTATTGCATACCAATAATAGATTGACGAATAATATAAATAATAATAGAAGTAACAACAAACTTACACATATACTTATTTCCCTGAGTGTATATGTGAGAGCAAAGAGAGACGGAAAATATGTGAAAGTTAAGGAAGCTATGAACCTCAAAGCTCGGAAAGTGGGTGGCGGTGGACCCACTAGGGAACACAAATAATTTGGTTGGTATGAAAGAATCCGTTGAAGGCAATAATGAAACAACATTCGAATTAAACGACTCCAAAAAATAAACAAATTACCCGACATAACTTAATGTTGACCTAATAACATCGTTTACAATGTTAGGACTGTAGATAAAGAAGAAGATAACACGGCCATTGAAGTTGTCGCGCAAAAGAGCGTTAGCTGTGTGGCAAGTGGCAACGTCCTGTTGAAACCACATATTGTCCACATCCATATCTTCCAATTCGGGCCATAAAAAGTTCGTTATCATCTCACGATAGCGAACACCATTCACAGTAACTGCCTGACCGGCCTCATTTTGGAAAAATACGGCCCGATGATGACGCTAGCCCATAAGCCGCACCAAACTGTCACTCTTTGTGGGTGCATTGGTTTTTCGAGTACGAGCTGTACGAGCATGCACTGGTGTTTTCACATCTCTTACAGACCCGGTTTGCTTAAATTTTTGCACGATTTTTCCGATTGTACGCACCATGCAAGGACATAAAGTCAGTTTGTTGCTGGTAATCGTTGAGTCTAGACGCGTTTCATTTGTCCGACTGCTACACTTGCTTCAAGGCACATAATTAAATTTTCAAATTTCAAATTACAACAAAAATAGGAAATATGCAAACTAATATCTCATAGATTTGTATTCAAGGTCCATATATTTCTATGGCACAGACCAGTTTCTTTGCTGTAGTTCATGTCCCACATTTACTTTTCGCACGTTTGTTTGATTCTGGATGAATCCAATTCCACCGCCATGGACATGGATATACCCATGAAATTTAATAGCTAACGTTTTGTATGCAGGTAGCACATGTAACAAATGAGGTAGTAAATGAAACAAATCAGACATGTAGTTTATCCGATTTACTACGCGTAGTTAATCGAGTAGATTACCTCACGTAAACTACTCTGCCATCTCTGACCCTACACCATAGGGGTATATGTATTAATTTTGATACATAGTTTGTAACATAGAGAAATAATTGAGGTAGATATACCTTAAAGTATATGGATCGATTCAGAATCGCCAGAGTCGATTTAGCCATGCCTGTCTATTCGTCCGTCCGATAATGAAATTTGGTATATGCGATTCTTGTCCGTGCTTTTCGGACAAGTGTACAAATTTTCAAAATCCGCACACTGCTTCTTTTTTGGTCAAACTGTTTGAAAAAAGTGTCTGAAGAAGATATTTAGAAAATCTTAATATCTATACTTGGCCGATAATAAGTTTTTGGCACGCCCACTTTTTGGAGGCGTATTCCGTAAAAAACTATTTTCGGTACAATTTAAAAAAAGCCGAAAAAACTTTCGATGAAAATATTTCGAGAATAATACCAATACCACTTTGTCATATACAATTTTAACTCACGCCCAATTTTTGGGGGCGTTACCCTAAAAACACATTTGTAAACATATCCCATAGAAAAACGTCCTTTTTCTGTAGAACCATAAGATATTAAGATAATCTTTCTGAATTAGATGTGGTGACAATGTCATTTTCTATATTTCATACCCATTTAGTTTTAGACACGCTGATGGTTAGTTCAAGGATGCAATGGGATCGTGTATTCAATGATTGATTAGCAGAGCGGATTGTAGCCTTCTAATATGTTTTTTATGTCATTATTTATACAGAACAATTGTGTGCTACTTCTTCAAACACTATACGATCACCACAAAATTCCTCACCAACCTCCCCACTTTCCATTTTGCATAAATTTTCGGGGAAATAAGAAATGAAGCCGAAATAAAAATGGCAAATCAAAACCAACAACTTCTTGCTTTTGTTGCGTTTTTAATAAAAAAAAAATAGTTTTTACAGGCACTTAAATCAACGTAAGTTCTTATGTCAAAATTAAAAAAAATATATATAGATACATATTTACCAAATTTAATTTTTTTCGGAATCACTACATAAGTGGCTTAGGATATTAATTAGCTACCAAATTGGGTTTTATATAAGCACTTATGTTTAAAAACTCAATTATTACAGATTTCCTTACGTATTTATTCTGATAAAGTAACATTAAGCTTTTACACTCCTAGGCTAACAAAAATTAACAAAAAATAAAAATAAACATTTAAGATAAAAATGCAAATTTCTCGAAATCATCATGTCAACATAAGCTACTCTGTCATATTTACCAAATTGTACAAAAAACTCAAGAATAACTACAGGATTTAAGAAACCGCGAGACTTCTACATACCTCTAGGGCTTGACTGCTAATACGAGTTCAAACTACTTACTATGAAAAACATTGAAGTGTAAAAGGAATTCCAAATTTACTCGCTACAAAAAAGAAAAATTAACGGCTAATGGGCAACCGATCATCTAGAAGAAACGCTAGGCACCCAACAAGAGAGCATGTGTTTAAATGGTTTATAGACCAAATGTCCATACCAATAATTTTGATGTATTTTCACCGACATTTTATTTTCGAAATTCCTTAAAATTTTTACCGAAAACCAGTTTTTACTCAAACGACTCTGAAATGTTGGCGTGGGAAAAAAACACTATATGGAAAAAATATAGGTATTGAGTAACTTGTTAAGATACTTCTTTCAAAATCCTTACGGTTTGATCAAAAACCTTTTTTTTTAAAGTGGGCAGTGGGTGATTTTTGAAAATTTACATCTATGGGATGAGGTATAAAAAAATGATTGAAACAGTTGCGTTAAGATACATTGCCACGCCATATTTGTTTGAAGTTAATGTTCGCACTTTAACAGTCGCCTGATATCTTTCTTTTAAAATGGTAAAGGATTTTATTTTCGTTCTAGAACAAAGCCATAAGTTGAGAAAAACGTAGCATCAACAAGTTGTTATAAATGTCAGTGTGTAATCCTATGAAGAGGTACCCGATTCTTCCTAAGCACGGATTTACCATTACGATTACGATGCACCATTGGCAAAGAGTACAACATATAAATTGAGCTATATGCCGGGGCCATAACAACCAAAAAAGGCAGGACGATCGTCCTGTAGTCGCCCAATAGCACCTATTGAAAGGTGTACTATGGGGAGCCGCGTTTATTTCTACGGAAGGATATATAATATATATATAATATACACAAATCGTGATTTAAACTATCGCTTTCGGTATTTCCTACAATCTTTTTTCACTTTGATGCATTTTATGTAGAAGTTGTTGAATATAACGTATGATCCTATATCTTCGCCAGCATTCAACGAACAAATATGAACAACATTTCGGTGCAGCTGTGATAAACTTATTTTACTTGCGTGAGTATCTTCAGACTGTTGCCTGGAGTGGTTTTTCGTGAGGGAAGATTTTAAGAAGCACACATACTAGCTGTTATAAAGGAACAGCATCATGACGCACTTACATTTCTCATACGTGCATAACATATACAACGGATAGCAGAGCTCGCTTGATCTGTCTTTCCCAACATACTGATACTATCTATCACCACAGTTTCAATTTTAAATTTTTATGCAAGATAACTTCAAAGTAATGCGGAATTTAGCTATTAACAGGATTTATGATTGGAACTAGCAAACGTTCCTTAATCGTCTTTCTTTGTTACAAACAAGGAATTATATTTAAGATACCCCTATGGGATATGATATAAAAATTATGTTTGCAAAGTGGTTGTATGAGTTATGAATATAAGAACAAATAAATTGATTAAATATATTTTTGGGTAAAAATCCGTATTTGCATCCGAAATTCCATTAGGATTCGTTGCAATTTCGAGAAATACTCAATTTACGAAATTAATGTAAACACACGTGTGTAGGAAAACCTGGTTACACATAGTGTTATGAAAACATCTAAAATATTTGTTTTTTTGTTAAAATATGAATCTCTGTAAACATTTTCATCGAATGGCTACGTAAACACTGCCCTACCGCCAAATATTATTTTCCATTTTCATTATTGCGGCGTATTCTGAGAAAGACTAAGCTTTCAAAATTATTGCTAAATTACTGTTATTTACAAAAACATGATTTTTATTTTATTTAAATTCCACAGATAATCGAAAATTGTAGTATCACTCTTACAACAACATCGCGTCAGAAATTAAATGAACGCTGTTTCTTCGGGCTAAGAAGGCAATTTAGTAGTAAAGCCCTTACTCGAACTATTAAGGAGGTCCTTGAAGGGCCTTATTCATCCCAGTATTGCTCTACGGCGCTGAAGCGAGAGCAAAATTCTTCGAAAAATCTTCCGTCCCGTTTGCGTTGACGAATGAGACGAAGATTTAACCAAGCACTATACGAGCTGTACAGCGACAGGCCCTTAGTCGAAACATTCCGCATTGGACGTTTAAGATGGCTAGGACATGTAGAACGAATGGACACTTCGATACTTCGATTCTCAGCCATACATCGCGTCGGACGCACTGCGCAACTGGAGGCAGTTGGCTAAGGACCGGGCCAATTGGAGAGGCATGTTGGTTGATGCCCAGGTTTATTCCGGACTGTAGCGCCACTTTAGGTAATAAGTATCCGTTCCGATTGGCATTTCGAACAGATCTTTCGACAAAATGACGCACATAATCGCGCATCGGTAAGTCAACATTTTTGATAGCTATGCGTTGAATTTCAATCGAATGCGACCGCATGCTTTTTTATTTTATTCCTCAACGGATACCTCAAAAGCAAATTGTATTCCGATGGGAACTGACTTTCGTTTCGGAAATCGGATGACACGATTGGGATGGATATCCTAGAATCATATCTCGGGGAAAGACTCTTCCGTGTTCCATAGAGTACTAATGCTCGGATCTTAAAGAAAGCTCGGCCGGCGGCGTACCGAAAGGAAATGTTCCTGGACCGTTTCTCTACCTGGTATATACTCTCGCTATACCAAAAGAAAATGGCACAACCTCAACTAAACTAAATCTGTTTACGTGAATTTTACCTATAAGAAAACTAGAGACATGTACATTTTCTAAACCCGGTCCGAATACCTTTTTCAAACGAAGCCAAATACCTGGGAATGACACTCGACGCAAACCTGAAATAGAATTCGCAAGTGAAAATGAAAACTAAAGAACTCGAAATAAAAACATATGAGAGGCTACAATCCGCTGTGCGGATCGTTGGATACCCTATCCCATCACATCGTTATTATAAATATCCTCAAAATATAGGCCTTATGGCGATGAAATACAGAAAATGACATTGTCACAATATATTGCTCAGACAGTTTATCAAAATCTTTTGTGGTTCGCCAAAAAAACAACGTATTTCTACTGCTAATGCCTTGGGATTGGGTATACAAATGGTTTTTGTAAGAAAACGCCCCCAAAATGTGGGCGTAGGTGAAAATGATCTATGGACCAAATATTTATATTACCATTGCGGAAGTATTTGCATCAAAAACTTTTTCGAAAGTTTTAAAACTTGGACAAAAAGCGTTTTTTACTAAAAACGCCCCCAAAAAGTGGGCGTGGCAAAAAACTTTGTATGAACGAAATATAGATATTAGGGTTGTCTAAATATCCTGCTCAGACACTTTTTTGAAATTCCTCCCGGTTTGGCCAAAAAATGAGTTTTTCTAAAAAGGGGGCGTGGCAGTGGGCGGATTTCAAAAATTTTTACACTTGTTCTGGTGGCACGGACGAGGATCCTATATACCAAATTTCATTATCCTAGCTCAAAATTTAAGGCCCAAAAATCGGTGACGAACAGACAGACGGACGGACGGACGGACGGACGGACGGACGGACAGACAGACATGGCTAATTCGACTCAGCTAGCGATTCTGAGTCGATCCATATACTTTGAGGTATATGTAGCAAAATTATTTCTCTATGTTACAAACTAAGTATCAAAACTAATATACCCCCCTATGGGATAGGGTATAATCAAGATAAATTTACTGGATCTGTTTGTATGTTTGTATGCAAATTGGGGTTTGTACTCAGAAAACAAATTCTAGAGGACTTGTCCAAGCAATGCGGTATACTACAAAAGAGGATTTTAAATAATTATCACGTTATCACCCTTATAGTGTTTGGTCACAGCGCGGGCATTAAGGAAATTGGGGAGGATAAAAGAGGAGAAACCGATGTGTGTTGGTTTTAAATTTTTGTAAATTGTAATGGAGAGGAAAAACTGAGTTTGGTGAAACATTCCACATTCCTGTTGTTCGGTTTAGGAATGAATGAAGTACGTTCGAAGAAAGGCTCGACTGCTCGAGGGTAAATTGATTAGCATTCATGGCATGGCGAGTGTTACGGTTGAATGTTTTAAGGGGCTGAATGCAGCTGGCTATTTCGTTTTGGCATTTCCTGTTAAAATGGCGGAAAAAATGTATTAGACAGGAGATATTTCAGATTGACTTTGTCTATAGAGGTGACAGCTGGAATGTCATTGTAAATGAGCGTTTGGATAGAAGATAAGGTCGAATTAATGTTTTTGACAAACGACCAAAATCATTTACTACCTTTCGGATATAGTAACATTTTTTTCCTCAGCTTTTGTCGTGGGAGAATTTGAGACGCTTAATCTGAGTATTACAGTCGTTTCTGGCTCGTTTGAACTTTATTCGGTTTTCCTCAGTAGATTTGGTCTTATATGACCAAAAAAATAACTCTTTAAACCTGACAGCCTCTTTGCAGCTCGAGTTGTACCACCCGTTTACTCGATACTTCGATACTCTTTATCCAGTGAGGGATAAAGGATTTCATACTCAGGAGAATGGTGTTCGTTATCAAATCGGCAGTAGCATCCACGTCACTATTTTTAAAGAAATCGTTAATCGTTACTGCAATATGGTTCTTTTCGGAATTTGTTCTTTAACCATGTGATTGGAGCACGAGAAATTAGCCGATACGATACAGTGGTCCGATGAGCCTAGAGGCGATTACACATTGATAGTGTATTTATTAGGATGAGAGGTCAGAAACAAGTCCAGAATTTGAGCGCCTTCACTGTGAATGTCTGGAATTCGCGTTGGCTCATTTACAAGCTGGGTTATGTTGTTTACTGTTTACCTCAGCAAAGATATCAGCATACCTTCGTTCGGGTGTTGACTGTCCAGAATATCGGAGCCACGAAGAATTTTGTACATTTAATTCGCCCACAATGACGATTTCAGTGTGAGGATACGATTCTTGAGATGGAGTCAGGCAGATCATCAAATTCATTAAAATTTGAGTTGCTGTCCATATTTGGGCTTCTATAAATAAAACAGTAGTGGATTATTTGCCTACGGACATGGAATTTTCACCATAAAAATCAAATTTCGGATTGGGACATTGGCCGTATTATTGTTGAATGTAGTAGCCTACATCACTACATATGTAAATGGCGAGACCGCGGTGATAGAAGAATAATTGCACTTAGTTATATACAGGTAGAATAAGTTCTGAAAAATCGGAATAAGCACCCACATGTGTTTCACAAAGAGGATATCCATAGGTATATCGGAATTCCTACAATCGAAGCTGAAAGTAGAAGTTTTGCGCGAAAGCATAGAAACCGACTAATCGGGCATATCAGAAATACTTCCCTACACATTTTGGATGATAGCAATTTATTGCGTCGACTACAAAGAACGAAGACCAAGCGCTTGGCGAGATAAGGAATAACCGCGCCTAAGTTGTATAACATGCTGGATATCTCAATAGAAAGTAACCGGCCAAAGGTTTTAAATTCGTAATAGGAAAACAGTTTGATAAGATTTTTCTAAGTTGCAGTTACTCACAATTTATATCGAAGGGAGGTGACACCACTATTATACTACTCTCATAGAGTTTATAAAAGATTTTTACCTACCCTCAGAAAAAATAAAATAAAAGTGTCTAGTGCACTACAGTTTCTCTTGAAAAGCGGGATACAATTTCTGCTCCAATTTCGGCGAATATGTCAAACGCATGTGAAACGTATTCAAATCTATACATTGAGAGTTCTGCAATTACATTTCTGATGAAGGAGAATGCATCCGACAATTCTCAAAACAGTTCACCAATAGAAATCCATAATACGGTTGAAAAAAGACTTAAAGTTATGTCACAAGGCTGCCAGCCACAGACTTTGTTCTGACGGATGTAGGATATTATGTATTTATTGAATATCTCCACGCAATTACGAAACTGACATATTGTTACGCATGTTCGAGTTCGGTGACACATACGTTCCGACAAACTTGGATAATGTCATAACCAAGCATGCAGCAAAGTAATGACGTTGGGTTTATGTCATGGTCATGGTCATGGATTGATATTGATATGTTATTGTCAATTAGATAAAAACTTAATCCTTTTGAGTGCTTACTGGCTCAAACTCTTAGCCTGCATGTGGAGATCGCTGGGTGCCAAGTAACTTGACCATAGATTGGGTTTGAATATAATTTAATTGTAAAATCTTGGTGGCATAGCAGATGCGAACAAAATACTGTGTCCTTACATTCTGCCGCTTTTCAACTTTTTAAGCCAGCAGCAGAAGAATTCTCCAAACGGAATCAACGATTGTCTGAGTTAGACTGGACGAAGTGAAACTGCTTTTACACAATCGGATAAGGGGTCATAAACAAATTTCAAGTCACGTTCCATGTATATAGTGTTAATAATTAAATAATTTGCGGCCCCGCTTACGTTAGATATCGCAATCGAACTAACATCCAACCGCCATCTATTCACAAAACAGAGCTTTCTGGAGCAATTTCAATTTCAGGACGAAGGATATTGAGAAGGGATTTCTCTCAATTCTGTGCCCTGTGGCGGTTGAGCTGAAAGCACATCGGCAACACTCAACCCCGTAGTAGATATTGAAATCAACATGTACTAGGTCTATCTAATAAATTGGAACTGGCACTCCAGGTTGGAGGTTCTGCTTTGGGTTAACTATCGACCCACGAAGAAAGTCGTTATAACGAAGCGACCAAGAGCCTCAGAAAGGATTGATTTTAAAGTTAACGAGCATAAATAATGAAAAAAGGACAAGTACGTATCTCCACTAGAATATGAGACTATAAAACAGGAGAGATGCAACTTAAACAACTGAACAATAAGCGGAAGCCCTAAACTGCTACAAAGCACACATTACTGCCATCCAGGAAATACGATGGGATGGGACAGGTAAAAAGAGGATTAAAAACTAAGACATCTACAAAGGACCGTATTACAGTGAGCAGAAACAACGACTATTCGGATGCGGATTTAGGCAAGTAGTCATGTGTTTCCAAGCGTACGCATTATAACAATTTGCATCAAAGCCAAATTCGCCAACATAAGCCTTATATGCGATCGCGCCCCGAAGGAGGAAAAAGATAATATAACTATGGATTGCTTCTACAAGCTCCTTGACAAAACCTATGAGCGACTACAAAGGTACGATTTTAAAACCGTGCTGGGAAATTTTCAGTATTGTAGACTACACGCCATAAGGTCTGGCAACGGAATTATAGAGTAGTTAATTGCGCGGCAGAACCAAATGCCAGTATAGCCACCATAAGGGTTTTTAACCTCAATATCCATAAGGGTACGTATATGCCGGTCTTTAGATAAACGAACGGCTATTCAAATTGATCAAATTGCGATAGACAAGAGGCACGAATCCAGTGTTTCGGATGTCCGAAGAATCCATACAGCTAACATCGATTCGGATCACTGTCTTCTTGAAGCCAAGGTATAAATATCCACCACAACAATTGCAGAATACAGTAAAAAAAATAAAATGTCGAAATACTACAATCGAAATATACTGCCAATTCCTTGCATAAGGCGCATCCTCCCGATTAACATCATGCCACTACCATACAGAACATTGGTGACGATGTCAAAGAGCCATTAGATCAAAGAGCAACGGATTTCTCGCGCCTAACAGCAAGAACTCGTGGTTTGATGAAAAATTAAAACAGATGCTCGCAGCCAAAAACGAGGCCAACAAGGCACAGCTGGAGGTGAAGGAGAGAGCTGCCATTCAGCTCTATAGGCAAAGATGGAGGGAAGAACACAGAATTTTAAGAAAAAATAAAAAAGAGCAAGAAAAGCGCGCTATCGAGGATATTGAGAGGTGTGTATACGAGAGTGTAAAACGTCAAAACCAAGGATAGAAGATTCAAACTGTCCATTTGTTGAGACACAGTCGATACTGAGGATATGGAAGAACCAATTCTGTAGACTTTTAAACGGCGATGACGAACAATATTCCGCTGTCAGGTAGAACGGATCATTCAATATTGGTGACGACAGCGAAAACTATCAAACACCCGACCTAAGTGAAGTGAGAAGAGCAATATCTTAACTCAAGCTAAAGAAGATTTGCGGTGGGAAGGCCGTCATCTTCCCACCGAGCTTTATAAAGCCGGCGGAGATGACTTGGTAAGTAACATCCACCAACTCATAAGACAAATCTGATCAGATGAAATTATGCCTGAAGAATGGAACTCCAGCATCGTTTGCTCGATCCACAAAAAAAGGAGACCATCTGAACAGCGCCAACTACAGATGCAGAAGTCTCTCAACATCACCTACAAGTTCCTATGTAACGTAATAGGTGAACGCCTGAAACCGTTTACCAACAACCTGATCGGCCCATTCTAAGTTTGGTTTTAGGCCAGGAAAGTCCATAACTGATCAGATCTTCACACTTTGGTAGATCCTGGAAGTCGTTTCAAAGCCGCTAAGGATAGCATTTATAGAGGTGAACTATACAGAGCCATGTCTAGTTTCGTTATAGCGCCCGAGTCCCATCTGTGCAGTACGGCGATGTTGAATTTTCGCTGCTCCATCAGTGTCGGAAACGACCTCACCGACACATTCGATACCAAAAAAGGATTAAGGTAAGGCGATGGACTGTTATGCTAAGAAGGCAATTTAGCAGTAAAGCCCTCACTCGAACTACTAAGGAGATTCTATAAAAGACCCTGACCATCCCAGTCTTGCTCTACGGCGCTGAATCATGGGCCGTATCAATAGTGGATGAAGAAATCGTTGGTCGATTTGAGAATAAAACTCTTCGAAAAATCTTCTGTCCCGTTTGCTGACGCGCTATGGAAACGAAGATTCAACAAAGAACTATACGAGCCGTACAGCGACATGAAATCCTAGTCAAATAAAAAACTCCGCATTGGACGTTTAAGATGGCAAGGACATGTAGAACGAATGGACACCAATGCTCTGGCTCACAGAGTCTTCGATTCCCAGCCAGACGTCGGATGAAGTAGAGGAAGACCTCGCCTTCTGGCGCGCAGATGTTAAAACCATTAACCAATTTGGATTCGCAACTGGAGGCAGTTAGATAAGAACAGGGCTTAGGCCCAGGTTCATTACGAAATGTAGCGCTACTTTAAGGAAAATATGAATGGAGAGGCATATTGGTTGAGGCCAAGGTTCTTTCTGGACTGTAGCACCACTTTAAGGAAAAGACTTCTGCAGACTGTTAAATGGCAAATACGAAGAAACTTCGTCTGTAAGGCAGAAGGAACCATTAAATATTGGCAATAAAAGCAACCAACCAGACTGTCTAAGTGAAATACGGATGGCAATACCTAAACTCAAGCTGCACTATGCTGCCATAAATGGCGCCAATCCTGCCCACGTTTATAAATCGGATTGAAAAAAATTGGTAAATATCGTTGGCCAACTCATAAGCAAATTGAAATCGGATGAAATCATGTCTGGAACCTCTGAACCACACAGCCATAAGTCTCCTCAATAGGAGTGGATTTAGGCCGGGGAAGTCCACTACTGATTTTTTTTTCACTTTAACACATTCTCATCAGTTTCTCCCATCAAAGGTTTTTTTGTTTACTAATTTTTACTTATATCAGCCATAAAACAGGCTGATAGGCCATGCAATGTAAGCACATTTTCTTTTTAATTTGAAGAGTTGGTTCTATAAATCAGTTTTTAAAGCTTAAAGTCTACAATTTATTCAAAGTATATAAACATAAATTTGTTAGCACTAACCTTGAACTCTCACATGCATTCAATTAAAAAAATACGTAAAATTCGATCAATATTTCCATAATATTTTTAATGTTGAATTTTTCTATTACATTTTATGGCAAATCGATGTAAACGCTTAAGAGATACCCATAAACACAAAATCCTCAATTTTGACATTTATATCTTTTTTACAACATCTCATCAGGATATAAGTATCAACAAACTGCGTAGACCTATATTCTTCAGTAAAATTAAAATACCAAAAGTAATAAATTTGGGCAGGTATGAAGCATAAAATGGTTATTATAATCTATTACATTATAAAACCATGGCCTTTGTATAGAAGTAGGATGAACAAAAAGTCCAATTAAAAATGTTTTTTTTAAAAAAAATTTAGTTCACAATATTGGCTTAGAAGATTCAGAAGATATTCGCAACCAACTAAATTTATCGACAAAAAATGTACAGGATAGGGGAAGTAACCCTTAATGTCTCTGGAGACATTTTACTGAGGTAGCATTGTTTTGGCCAATCTTTTTAGCAAGACAATATTGCATACGTTTAAGAAACAAGGTTACTGCGTATAGAGAGATTTAATCAATAGAGATTATCCTCTATGGGGTAGTTTTGTTAAGTGTTTTAGTGTTATTTGTATTTGTTACATCAAAGAGTTATAGAACTACATAGAGTACGCATCCGAAGGGCAGGGAATAGTAGATGTGTTTAAGCAGCATTTCCAACAGCTGCTAAATGGGCATCATGTAGAGAGATTGATAGAAGAGAACCCACGCCCAATCAATGAAGAACTAGTTCCACCACCTAGTACAGAAGAAGTTGGCCTAGCTATAAAAAAGCTTAAGATGAAAAATTCCGACAGCTGGAGGTGAAGGAGAGAGCTGCCATTCAGCTCTATAGGCAAAGATGGAGGGAAGAACACAGACTTTTAAGAAAAAATAAAAAAGAGGAAGAAAAGCGCGCTATCGAGGATATTGAGAGGTGTGTATACGAGAGTGTAAAACGTCAAAACCAAGGATAGAAGATTCAAACTGTCCATTTGTTGAGACACAGTCGATACTGAGGATATGGAAGAACCAATTCTGTAGACTTTTAAACGGCGATGACGAACAATATTCCGCTGTCAGGTAGAACGGATCATTCAATATTGGTGACGACAGCGAAAACTATCAAACACCCGACCTAAGTGAAGTGAGAAGAGCAATATCTTAACTCAAGCTAAAGAAGATTTGCGGTGGGAAGGCCGTCATCTTCCCACCGAGCTTTATAAAGCCGGCGGAGATGACTTGGTAAGTAACATCCACCAACTCATAAGACAAATCTGATCAGATGAAATTATGCCTGAAGAATGGAACTCCAGCATCGTTTGCTCGATCCACAAAAAAAGGAGACCATCTGAACAGCGCTAACTACAGATGCAGAAGTCTCTCAACATCACCTACAAGTTCCTATGTAACGTAATAGGTGAACGCCTGAAACCGTTTACCAACAACCTGATCGGCCCATTCTAAGTTTGGTTTTAGGCCAGGAAAGTCCATAACTGATCAGATCTTCACACTTTGGTAGATCCTGGAAGTCGTTTCAAAGCCGCTAAGGATAGCATTTATAGAGGTGAACTATACAGAGCCATGTCTAGTTTCGTTATAGCGCCCGAGTCCCATCTGTGCAGTACGGCGATGTTGAATTTTCGCTGCTCCATCAGTGTCGGAAACGACCTCACCGACACATTCGATACCAAAAAAGGATTAAGGTAAGGCGATGGACTGTTATGCTAAGAAGGCAATTTAGCAGTAAAGCCCTCACTCGAACTACTAAGGAGATTCTATAAAAGACCCTGACCATCCCAGTCTTGCTCTACGGCGCTGAATCATGGGCCGTATCAATAGTGGATGAAGAAATCGTTGGTCGATTTGAGAATAAAACTCTTCGAAAAATCTTCTGTCCCGTTTGCTGACGCGCTATGGAAACGAAGATTCAACAAAGAACTATACGAGCCGTACAGCGACATGAAATCCTAGTCAAATAAAAAACTCCGCATTGGACGTTTAAGATGGCAAGGACATGTAGAACGAATGGACACCAATGCTCTGGCTCACAGAGTCTTCGATTCCCAGCCAGACGTCGGATGAAGTAGAGGAAGACCTCGCCTTCTGGCGCGCAGATGTTAAAACCATTAACCAATTTGGATTCGCAACTGTAGGCAGTTAGATAAGAACAGGGCTTAGGCCCAGGTTCATTACGAAATGTAGCGCTACTTTAAGGAAAATATGAATGGAGAGGCATATTGGTTGAGGCCAAGGTTCTTTCTGGACTGTAGCACCACTTTAAGGAAAAGACTTCTGCAGACTGTTAAATGGCAAATACGAAGAATCTTCGTCTGTAAGGCAGAAGGAACCATTAAATATTGGCAATAAAAGCAACCAACCAGACTGTCTAAGTGAAATACGGATGGCAATACCTAAACTCAAGCTGCACTATGCTGCCATAAATGGCGCCAATCCTGCCCACGTTTATAAATCGGATTGAAAAAAATTGGTAAATATCGTTGGCCAACTCATAAGCAAATTGAAATCGGATGAAATCATGTCTGGAACCTCTGAACCACACAGCCATAAGTCTCCTCAATAGGAGTGGATTTAGGCCGGGGAAGTCCACTACTGATTTTTTTTTTCACTTTAACACATTCTCATCAGTTTCTCCCATCAAAGGTTTTTTTGTTTACTAATTTTTACTTATATCAGCCATAAAACAGGCTGATAGGCCATGCTATGTAAGCACATTTTCTTTTTAATTTGAAGAGTTGGTTCTATAAATCAGTTTTTAAAGCTTAAAGTCTACAATTTATTCAAAGTATATAAACATAAATTTGTTAGCACTAACCTTGAACTCTCACATGCATTCAATTAAAAAAATACGTAAAATTCGATCAATATTTCCATAATATTTTTAATGTTGAATTTTTCTATTACATTTTATGGCAAATCGATGTAAACGCTTAAGAGATACCCATAAACACAAAATCCTCAATTTTGACATTTATATCTTTTTTACAACATCTCATCAGGATATAAGTATCAACAAACTGCGTAGACCTATATTCTTCAGTAAAATTAAAATACCAAAAGTAATAAATTTGGGCAGGTATGAAGCATAAAATGGTTATTATAATCTATTACATTATAAAACCATGGCCTTTGTATAGAAGTAGGATGAACAAAAAGTCTAATTAAAAACGTTTTGTTTAAAATTTTTCAGTTTACAATATTGGCTTAGAAGATTCAGAAGATATTCGCAACAAACTAAATTTATCGACAAAAAAATGTACAGGATAGGGGAAGTAACCCTTAATGTCTCTGGAGACATTTTTACTGAGGTAGCATTGTTTTGGCCAATCTTTAAAGCAAGACAATATTGTATACGTTTAAGAAACAAGGTTACTGCGTATAGAGAGATTTAATCAATAGAGATTATCCTCTATGGGGTAGTTTCATTAAGTGTTTTAGTGTTATTTGTATTTGTTATATCAAAGAGGTATAGAACTACATAGAGTACGCATCCGAAGGGCAGGGAATAGTAGATGTGTTTAAGCAGCATTTCCAACAGCTGCTAAATGGGCATCATGTATAGAGATTGATAGAAGAGAACCCACGCCCAGTCAATGAAGAACTAGTTCCACCACCTAGTACAGAAGAAGTTGGCCTAACTATAAAAAAAGCTTAAGAACAACAAGGCAACAGGCGCAGATGGCTTACCAGCGGAGCTTTTAAAATACGGTTGTGATGTTTTGGTAGGGAGCATGCATCGAATCATCAACCAAGTATGGGTGGAAGAAAACATGCCCGATGACTTGACTATCAGCTCCATATGCCCCATCTACAAAAAAGGCGATCCTATGTCTTGCAAGAACTATCGAGGCATATCCCTGCTTAATGTCGCAAACAAGATCCTATCTAACGTACTGTGTGAACGTCTAAAACCGTTCTGCAACACAATAATCGGCACGTTCCAGCGTGGCTTCCGGCCCGGCAGATCGACTATAGACCAAATTTTCACGCTGAGGCAAACCCCGGAAAAGACCAACGAATTTCAAGTCGAAACTCACCAGATATTTATCGACTTCAAAGCTGCGTATGATAGCATACATCGTCAGGAGCTCTATATGGCGATGGCCAAACCGTTGATACTTCTTTTTTGGCGAAACAACTGGGTTCCAAACACCTAACTCGAAGGACGAAATGTGTGCTCTACAAAACCCTTATCCTGCCAGTTCTGCTTTATGGTGCCGTGTGCTGGACGATAAGCAAGAAGGGAGAGCTGATACTGGGCTGCTTCGAAATACTTCGGCGGATTTTTGGTCCTGTGCACGAGGAGTGCGAATGGAGGAGAAGATACAACCGCTAACTCTATGAGGTGTACCAAGATGTGCATGTAGTCCAAAAAGCCAAAACACCACATCGCCACATCGAGCGAATGGACAATAATGCTCCAGCTAAGAGGATCTTCGAATCCCAGCCCCCAGGTTCGAGAAGGAAAGGAAGACCGAACCTCCGTTTCAAAGACCAAGCCATCGCGGATACCAGAGCGCTTGGTCTAGACAAGTAAAAGCAGCGAGCCAACTGGAAGCAGCGAGCCAACTGGAAGCAGCGAGCCAGGGATCGTAGAGGATGGAAGGCTGCAGTGTCTCAGGCAGAGATTCTTCACGGGTCGGGAGCCCGTTAAGTAACAGTACGCATCACAGATAAAAATGTTGTAGCAATGTTTCTGACGCGGGCGGTAAGTGCGAAGGGGAATTTTCGTCGTTCGTGTGCATCGGCTATGCTGTTGCTCAATGCTGGTATGACAATTTGCACAGTGGGGTATTAATATCAGTATACCCCACACAAAGTAAATTTCCATTGTATGAGATGCGCACTCTTGTAGTTGTATACTCTTTGGTTATATGAAAGGAAATCCTTCTTCCACATCTGTTTGATTTCCAATTTTCGAATTCATTAAACTCTTTTGACCACCTTTTTATAAGTCCCAACTTAGAGTTGGATTTTTTTTATAAGTTTTTATAAGTCCCAACTTAGAGTTGGATTTATTCACAATAACGTTTATGTGTTTATTAAACTCCAATTTAGGATCCAAATAAATACCAAGATCTCTAAAACTGTCTACACGACAGAGAGTGTGCCCGGACAGAGTATAATTAAAATTGGATGGAATACGTTTTCGTGAAAATGATATATGCTGGCACTTAGTGGGGTTCAGATCCAAACCGTTTTAAGACACCATATTGTAAAGCTATTTAAATCAGTTTGTAGTGATAGCCAATCGCTTAAATCTCCTACACATTTTAAAATGTTCATGTCATCAGCATATATCAGTATTTTGCTCTCTCGAATACAAGCTCTTACATCGTTAATTGCAAGTATAAATAAGATAGGGTCTTAATGACTGCCTTGTCGTAGGTACTCCAAATTGGGCAACAAAAGGGTTGGATTCAGAACCTCTAAATTTTATCTGATAAAATCTTAATGCGAGATATGATTGAACTAATTTATGAAACCTGCAGGGGAATCATAAGCCTTAAGTTTAAAAATTATGATGTTATGTGATAACTGGTCAAAAGCTTTGGAAGAGTCAGTGTATATACAATCGACTTCTTTTTTATTCTCCAAACTATTGGAACAATGATGCATAAAAGTTAAGAGATTTGTGACAGTGGATCGATTTTTTTTAAAAAACCATGTTGTTTTTTTACAGATAATCGGCGTTACCAATAATCATTTTTAGCAACAACTTAAATTTTAACCTCCACACTTTTCAAATATACTCTACCAATTAATAAATTTACATCACAGACTAGCGCTAGTTATAGGTTATTATTTAATGTACAGAAAGTCGCATCTAAGTCATAAAGTAATGATAAAATTGTGTAGTAGGCGCCTGTAGTGAATAATTTTACGAAGATGTGTGAGTGTATTTGCGTATTAAATGAAATAAGTTTGTTGTGGCAACGGAAATTGTAGCAACGGAAAAAATAAAGAAAGGTTGGTTTGACAGTTTCATGAATGAAAATGTAGAATATAAAGTCGGCTTTACTTAGTTAGTTATGCGTTTTGATTATTGGTAGAGTTTATATAAAGCTGTACATTATAAGCTAACCAGGTAACTAACTAATGTCGACTTTTGCGTTTTATTATTAGTAACGCCGAATGTTTCGACAAAGGAAGACCAATTTTTCACAAATAATATGCTCAAATAGCTTAGGAATACAAGATAGTTTTTAGATAGGTCTATAATTAGAAATATCTCCTCGCTCACCTTTTTTGAAAACAGGCTGTAATAAGTGCATTTTTCTAATGAGTTGGAAATACTCCTGTGGCAAGGGAGCTTTTAAACATATACTTAAGGCGTAATGTATCTTTGCATTACTTTAAGACTATTAGTGGGCTTTAATCTGGCCCCGCAGAATAGTCATTATTTAATAAATAAATGTATTTAAGTAGTGTTTTATCGTCAAATGTGACGTTGCTGAAACTAATTGAAATAATGTTCGTCTAAAACTCGAGGGGTATCAATAAATGATTTACTGAAATTCTCTGCGAATAAGTTTGATAAAATAAGAGAGCTCGATGCTTTTGAATTATTATAAGATAAGTTGGCTGGATATCCAACCGTTTTTCTTTTCGAATTGACAAATCCCCAAAAGCGTTTAGGGTCATTTTTAAGAGCGTTCTCCATATTGACTACATTTATATAGCCATTATGTAGACTACTTGACATCGCATAGAATTCATTAAAATAAATTAGGTACTTATCATAGTTGTAATGATTCTGGCTTATTACAAAATCATTCCAAGCTCGATTACGTCTGTTTCGTAGATATTTAAGCTCTTTCGTGTACCAAGGATGTTGGATTTGAGCATTTTAAGAATGCTTGACTGGGATAGTTCTATCCATGCAATCTTTTATTAGAAAATAAACATTTTTAACAGATTCACATTCGAATGAATAATTTCTTCGGATAGCCTTTGAAAGTTTGCTTTCCGAAAGTCAAAAGACTTTCGTACTCTTTTGACTTGTTGAAAGCAAACTTTCAATCACACGAGTCAGTATTTTCTTGAAGATGTCCGCATATGTCAATAAAAATAACTAATGGGGGATGGTTTTTGTCTATGTTCGTAATACTAGTACTAGATTCTAATACTGCAGTACTCACAGAGTCAGAAGAAAAAAAATAAATCGATAATACGATTGTTATGATTTTTTTACAGCTTGTTTGCTGTAAGTCAAATGATAAAATGTTATCAAGACTTCTGATGGTATAAAATGAGGTTCTCCATCGGAAGGCACCCATTCTATGTGTGGTAAGTTAGAACCACACCAGCAACAAAATATTACTGTCACAACAAGATAAGTCAAATATGTTTTCTAAAGCTTTCGATAGCTCAGAATACAGAGATATGAGGGAATGTACGCATTTACAACATAAAGATATTTATTTCCAATAGTTATCTTAACACAAATTATTTCGGTATTAAGAATGAATGGAAAATCAATTTTCTCTGAGGTAAGATGACAGCGAACCGATGCAGTAAGAACACCTCCTATAAGCGCTTTTAGTCATTTATGATACGGTCACTCCTGTATACTGAGAACTCATGATTAAAGAGTTCGGAGTCAAGTATACTGGCGTTAAGCCACGTTTCGGTTAGGGAGAATATGTCGTGTGAAAAGGCTTGTGAGTTTAGAAAAATATGTTTTGATTTTGTTCGTAGCCCTATTATATTTTCGTAGCAGAAGTACAGTCGGTAGAGATCTAGTTCCAGAGATACATTGCTTCTTACGATTTTGAAGAAAGCTGAACAAAAAAATGTTTGGTCAAATTTTATGTAGAAGTTTGTAGTCAAATAAAGATGCGTTTCTATTTTAATGATACAAAATTAAAACTTCTTAAGTACTTAGATGCAAAATTGGTGGTGAAGAGTACATACAATGAACACAATTTCGTTTATGAAAATTTTTATTATGAAAATCCTGAAAAAAAACTTAATATTCCGTGGAGGTCTTTGTCGGGAAACCGACATCTTTTACATAAATAATTATTATGATGCTGATGACATAAGAGCTTTTTGGGTCAAACTAAAAAACGAAGAAAACGTTTTTGGAAAAAAAAATTAATAGTTTATCTAAAGTCAAAAAACTATATTTATTTTCAGTGTGTAAAGTGTTTCTTGACAAACTGTATATATTTGTGTCACATAGTACTACCGCAGCAGAACGAAACTTTTCCACAGTACCTAAGTTTAGTGAAGGATAAACTTCTAAATAAATTAAATACAACCACTTTACAAAATGTAATGGGCGACGTTAATAAAAATTGTTGGGAACCATCAGATTCCGTGGGTTATAAATTTTCATTCGTTCACGGACAATGAAAAAAAAACAATGAACAGCTAGCTATTAATATTACTTTATTTTTAAAACAAATTTTGTAATCTTTTAACGATAAATGAATGCTTATTTAATTATTTTAAATTATTTTTGGGTATTTTTGTTACATCTTATTTATGTTTTGAAAATACAAAAATCTACTGCGAAACAGTTGAATCTTTTTTTTTCAAATCTACTTCGGACAATTTTTCAAAGTCCCATCGCTGCCGGGCTGTCAGAAGTCATTCAAGATTATTTCTGACAGTCCAGGAACATCAGTTTGGCACCGTAGTCAAGAATTGGGCATTTCGAGAAGCTTTCTATAAATAATTCTCTTGACTTGAAACTTCATGCTTACAAAGTCCATTTGACCCAAGAACTAAAGACTACTGACCATGCAGCGAGAAGAGAGTTCATTGAATGGATTTTGGAACAACAAGTGGATGCTGATATTTCGAAAAAAAATTATCTTCAGTGATCAAGCTCATTTTCATATTGATGGCTTCGTTAATCGTCAAAATTTTACCATTTGGGGTTCAGAAAATCCACGATTAGTTCTTGATAAACAAATACATTCACAACGCTTGACTTTTTGGTGCGGATTTTGGGATGGAAGCATTCTTCTTTGAAAAAGCGGCTGGTCAGTCAATAACAATTATTGGTGTTCGTTATCGTGACATGATAACCCAGCTTTTAGTGACTAAATTACAAGATATGGATGTGACCAACATGTGGTTTCAACTAGGCGGTGCATGAGCCATTTCCCAATCGTGTAATCGGCCTTTTTGCAATCAGAATTGGCCCTCCAGATCTTGCATTTAATGCCATTTGACTTTTTGCTTTGGATTTTTTTTTAATCAAAGGTCTATGCAAATAAGCCCGTAACCACAAATGCCTTGAAAGTGGAAATTGGGCGGTGTATTTATAAAATTTAGCCACATTTATACGAAACGGTCATAGAAAATTTTAATAAAAGGGTAGGTACGTACTTGCCAGCAAAGCCGTGGTGGCCATTTATCCGATGTGCTTTTTCATACATAATCCCAATCTGTTTACTCTATGAATCAATAAAAGATTCAATCTTTCTAATTCAAAATCTGTATTCTCTATAGGAATTTATGCAAAACTAATTCTGGGTCACCCTTTACATTCAAATACATAGTGACCAGTCCCATGCCTTACCGATATGACTATCGAAACATGTGTATGACGGAGGGTTGAAAACTGTAAAAATCTTTTCTTAAATCATTTTAATTCATTCATAGTGAGACAACAATCGTGACATCATATTTGCCTCTAAAATTCATCACAAACACAATATTTACGAACTTATAACAAACTACTGCTGACGCATTGAATAGATACTATATCCGAGGTGCGAAGCAAAGTGGTTGCACCTTGAAGCAACACTCAGGATGCTGACATCTTGGGTACCTAGGTACACATTTATAATAACACAATTAAATAACAGTCCTGTTTCGATATAATGGAGAAAAAAGTTTGGACGTAGATAGAAGAGACAAAAACTGACATTCATAATTAATGAACTTTTTGCTATAGCTGTCGACACACATTTATATACAAAATATTCAGATACCAATGAAAAGAAATAGAGACCCAATAAAAATTCCCCAGCTAATTAAAACAAATCAAAAAGTCTACTTACTACTTGTTGTAGATGTGTCGATTGATATTCCACAAAAGAACAGGATAGCGTATTCTAGCAACATTTCATTACACTTTTGATTCCAAGCACACACAATAAAAAAAGAATTCCGTACCACACCGACTAACCGACTGGATTATCTATATCTATGTCAAATGCTCTAAATACGATTGCACAGCGGAATTATTTCACAAAATTAAATCGAAAAAAAAATCGAAATTAAATTCAAGCTCTTAGCTCCTTGATGAATCACATACAAAGGAAAATCACATCAATCATATTCCTTTTTCTTCATCACTTTCTTTGAATTTTCAGCTACCACAGTTGCAATTAGCCACTTGTGCAATAAAATTTTCTTCAAGAATTTTAATTATAAGATTATTTCGCACTAAAGTGCATCATCATCAACACTGTGATCATCCTTCCACTCATGAACTGGAACAACACCATCGTAATCACAACCATCGACATCATCGTCATCCCATTCGACGATGAGAGTGATTCATCACGAATAAAAACATTTTTCTTTTTGCTTCTGTGTGCACATCACTTGAAAAACACTTACTCCCAGGCACACCGCATCGAACCGTAACGCGCTTTCACAAACAACAAACACCAGCGAAAAGTAAATAAACCGAAGGATAAAATTGCACTGCACGAGCACGACCACGAAAAGAAATGTTGGCAAGTTGTAAGGTCCTTTGAGAGTACTGAGATTCGCGAACGCGATCCTAATGAAGCATCGGTGAATCTTCAAGGATGCCAACAGCGATGCTGGTACATCGTTACGAGTAATCCTTTTTCGCCTAGCAATCAAACAGGTAATTATAAGAAAACCATCACCAAACAGTAAAATTCACTTTATGACCTCTAAAAACAAAAAAAAAAGTTTGGGACTGAGATGATTTGTTTTTTTTTTTTTCTTGTCAACAGGTTTACATTCAGGGATATCCGTTCAAAAGGGTAAACAATTTGGGGGTGGGGACATTACCACCGATGCCGATAAATTATCACCCTTGGGTTGTTTATTTTTATTGGCTTTAAAAATTACTTGAGTGAGTAACTGCTACCACGTCTCAACACAGTTGAACTACAACTAAACATGTTGTATCCTAGGTTCAGTTTCGAATGGAATTATGTTGATAACTGTTTTGGTATGCGCACGCATGTTCACTTTTCTTTTCACCGGCAAGGCGGCAACTAGGGGTGACAGGATGTATCTGGCATCTGTATTGAGTGGTGAAAAATTAAACTTCGAAAAGTTGCCACAACATTGATTGGGGAAAAAAGGGATATCATTGTTTATCAACATTCCAGCAGACGTTAAATGTATCTAGAATGTGATGTTTTGCAGAAGGAAGTGTTTAAATGGCTATTCGATGTTACAAATCATTTTTGAGGTTCTTTTTTTTAGCACAAGTAGGGCGAGTTTATTAATTACTATATTGGAGTTGAGATGATAGCAACAGCCTTGGGCATAATTGGGTATAGAACTTATAACGAATCATAATGGAGTTGAATGTCTGCGATTTTTTATGGAAAGAAATCACATGAGAAGGCGACAACCCGCTGTGCGAATTGTTCAATACCCTATCCAACCCGATCCTCGAAATAATTATACCAAAAAGGTGGGTGTGGTTCAAAATAATAGTAAAGTGATTTATATCCTTAAAATAAAAAAAATCGAGAGTGAGTTCACACGCGGTAGAAGTGATGGTTGGATGTTGTAAAACGGAGGTAGGTTCTGATTGGCTTTAACTTGGCTGTAACTCTGATTACATATCAACTGTTCTTATTTTTACCTCCAAGTGGTAACCATCGGGTACTGGTCTCATCCAACCGGATGTACTTGCTAAACGATAAGTGCGATTGTTGATAACAAGACCAAAAGCAGCAACACTATAAAGAGCCTTCAGCCTTGTAAGAATGGCACGGAATACTCGGCCGGATATCCCAGGCGAACCTAGATGAGCTGATTCGACTTATTCGGAGAACAGGTTGTTTAGAAATATCAAATCTAAGTCAGGACCCTTGAACAGAGATGGTGGCGGATGAGCGATAGACAAGAGGCACGCATATTTTGGATCTCCTAACATTTGGAGGGTTAACATCGACTCGGACCACTTTACCAGCATTTAATATAGAAGAACAATGGCATCGATGTTAATCGATGATGTTCTAGTTTTCGCGCGCCTACCAGTAATAAACCCTTGGTTTGATGAAGAATGACGACAAATGCTCGCAGCCAAGAACGAGGCCTACAGGGGTAAGCTGCAGGTTATTATAGAGCTGCCATTGAGCTCTTACGGAAGTAGGGCAGCGCTAAAGAGAAAAGAAAGAGCCAAGGATTCAAGGCCCGAACAGAATCCTGTGGAGAAGAATAAGAAAATATCATGTATAAGACATGAACTTCAACCTCGCTAAGGGCTGAGATCCATCTAACATCTTTAGTATTCCAAAGTCTTCATCACCAAACAGGCCTCAGAATACCATCCTATCTCTTAGTCGGACTAAGCCTTTCAGTCCGAGGGCTTAGGGACTCCTTATTCCCGTGGTACCAGACTATAGCCTCTAGCAACTATATGTTGTCAACAGGAAAGGACACATAACATCGACGAATTAAACAGAATATTACAATTGACAGAAATAACTTTTAAGTAGTACGGGACTTTTACTATCTCGGCCAGAGCATACGACGACGATATTGACTTCAGTGGTCGGACTTAATGTGATGCCATAGCCACGTTTGCTTTTATAGAGCAGGAAGCGGCAAAATTTGGTTTAGTTGTAAATGAGGACTAAGTATATGCTGTCAACACGACAGGAAACACAACATCGAGGAACTGGACAAAACATCACCATTAATAATTATAACTTTGAGTTAGTACGGGACTTTGTTTAAGTTGGCTCCGCTATTAACATTGACAACAGCATCTCGTCAGAAAGTAAACGAAGTTTTACTCTTGTCAACCGCTGTTTCTTCGGGCTAAGGAGGCAGTGGTAAAGCAACCACTCGAACTACTTAGGAGATCCTGATCACCCCAGTCCTCTTCTACTGCGCTGAAGCATGGACCGTATCAAAAGTTGATAAAGAAATCTTTGCTCGATTTGAGAGGAAAATTCTTCGAAAAATCTTCTGTACCGTTTGCGGTAACTGGCTATGGAGACGAAGATTCAAACAAGAACTATACGAGCTATATAGCGACATGCCTCTAGTAAAAAACTCTGCATTGAAAGTTTAAGACACCAGTACTCCTGCTCGAAGAGTTTTCGATTCCCAGTCAGACGTTGGACGCAGTAGAGGAATACTTCGGCTGAAGTTGCGCACAAGTAAAAACCGACCTCTACCAACTTGGAGTGCGCAACTGGAGACAGTCAGCTAAGGACCGGGTTAATTGTAGATTCATTCGCCACTTAAGTAGGTAATTGTTATGAATTTTTAAAATATCGATAATATTACATTATGAACGAGAGATCACCAGGATATTTTCACTCTTTATACCGTTGGAAATTGTGTACCCGGAAGCTTTTACTACATGTGATCAGGTACATATTTTCCCAACAAGAAGTCATTAAATTAAAGGGTAAATAAGAAACGACCATTCGAATTTCCAAAAATCAAACTATGGACTACTTGAAAAGCGTATAGCGTAGGATGAGGCCGCATTCAATCTATTTTCGAAAGAAAGTAACAAATTAATCATATAGTGGCCTTGTCTGCAGCTATCATATACTTTACGAGATAACCATGTCCAAACATTTTCGATTATGTTTAAGTCCGTTGAATAGGGCGGCCAGGCAAAAGGTCCAGATCTTCTGATTGAATCCAACTTCTGGACAAACAATGAAAATGTGGATGGGGGCTTTGTCTTTTTGGAAAATCTAAGGTAGGGGTCCAGTTTTGGAAATGACCGTTCCAGCAAACATTTGTAGGTGTTTGCGTTCCGTGTTTTGAACAAAACCTCTAACTCGATTATTGCCATAGTATTCAATAATTCTTGCCCCTACGGTCGTAGAAAATTTCAATAAAATAGTACGTACTTGCCAGCAAAGCCGTGGCAGCTATTTATCCGATGTGCTATTTCAAACATAACCCCAATCTGTATACTCTATGAATCAATATAAAAAATTTAATATTAATTAATATTATTAATATTAATTAAAATTAATTAAAATTTTAATTAAAAATCTTATCTGATACCCTTTATAAAAAAACACAGTAATGAACACAACGACTCTAGAAAAAAATCATCCAAATGTCGGTTGGTGGAACTCAGGGGAGACCCACGGAGTTGAAAATGAACGCATTACCGAAGAATATCAATTAATTTCATCATGATTCCGAGAATGGACAGTGTGGAATATGCGTAATGAAGCCCTAATTGCTGATGCTGCTAATGATATGAATAGATACTTAAATGCTTTTACTTTATAAATTTCATTCTATTGCAAATGATAAGTATGTGGACTATCTATATCATGCCACAACTATAGCTCGAGAATTGAGTTTTTAAGAAACTGTCAAATGGGCCTTAAAATAGCTTGGGCCGTTGTTACGTACGTGGCCAGGTGCCTTTCGGAGAGTTTAATTTCCATTAGTGTACCTGGAAAAATGTACACAAAAAATGTTTTTAATAACCTTAAAGGTGTACATACCTGTTGCAAAATGTAAACAAAGTTTCACCTGCTGTGGTATTTTCATAAATTTCCATCGCTGATATTATACAAAAACACTTCCCTCCGATGTCCAATGCAGTATTCCCCCTGTAAATAGTAAATAAAGAATTAATTTCCAGTAAATGATTAAAATAACTTACCTTGTCCTTATATTCGTGTCGTACACCTCGCCATATATAATTATTTTAAAGCAATGTGTCCACCTCACCACTTGACATGTATGCCAACTTGATGTAACGGGTGATTTTTTAAGAGGCTTAGAACTTTTTTAAAAAAAAAAACACAAAAAATTCGAAAAAATGAATGAAATATTTATTTGAATCGATAGTTTGAACCTTGCAATTTAATGTTTAAAGATAATTTCATGCAAATGTTGACCGCGGCTGCGTCTCAGGTAGCCCATCCGCTGAGTCCAATTTTGGCATACTCTTTCACACATATCGGCCGGTATCTCACGAATGAATGCATGGATGTTGGCTTCCAGTGCGTCAATCGAAGCGGGCTTGTCCCTATAGACATTAGCCTTGACATACCCCCACAAAAAATAATCTAATGGTGTCAAATCGCACGATCTAGGCGGCCAATTGACCGGCCCGAAACGTGAAATTAACTGTTCACCAAACTCGCCTCGCAATTGCGCCATTGTTTCGCGTGCTGTGTAGCATGTGGCACCGTCTTGTTGAAACCACATATCATACAAGTCAAGAACTTCCATTTCGGGCAAAAAAAAGTTTGTTATCATCGCTCGGTAGCGTTCACCATTGACAGTAACGCTGCGATTCGCATCATCTTTGCAGAAATATGGCCCAATAATGCCGCCGGCCCATAAACCGCACCAAACAGTGGCTTTTTCGGGATGCATTGGTAGCTGTTGCAATGCTTCTGGCTGATCTTCACTCCAAATGCGGCAATTTTGCTTATTTACGTACCCATTCAACCAAAAATGAGCCTCATCGCTGAACACAATTTTTCGATAAAAAAGCGGATCCTCGGCCAGCTTTCCAAGAGCCCATTCACCAAAAATTCGGCGTTGTGGTAGGTCGGCTGGCTTTAGTTCTTGCACCAGCTGTATCTTAAAAGGCTTTACGCCCAAATCCTTCCGCAAAATTTTCCACGTAGTGCTGTAACAAAGGCCTAACTGCTGGGAACGGCGCCGAATCGACATTTCGCGGTCTTCTGTCACACTAGCTGATACGGCCGCAATATTTTCTTCACTACGCACAGTACGTAAACGTGTTGGTGGTTTAATGTCCAACAAAGTAAATTTGGTGCGAAATTTGGTCACAATCTTCCGAATAGACTGCTCAGAAGGTCGAGAATGCCGATCATAAAATGGAAGCAGCGCGCGATGAACATTTCGAACCGAGCACGAATTTTGATAGTAAAATTCAATAATTTGCAAGCGTTGTTCATTTGTAAGACGATCCATGGTTAAATTGCAAACCAAACTAAAGCTGTTTGACAGTGACACAAGGTACTTAACACACGTCAGCTGTCAAAACCAGTGTTGCCAAAACCAAACCAGCTAAAAAATCACCCGTTACTTGTTAAGCTTTATGTAGATGGTGGTATTAGATAAATTTATAGATATGATAACTATGGTAGATCAGCGTATAATAAAGCTTTAATAGGTGAGGTAAAATATGAGATAAAAATCTTTATATATAAAAATGGTGTGAAAAATTATAGTAATTCATCAATTTAACGATTTGGCTCAATTTTTTTTTAGGTGTTCGTAATTGCCAGGAGAAGGTTCTTGGAAAAACCCTCCAAAAAAATCGGGAAATTGGAAAATTGGAAATTGAAAATTTCCGATGAATCTTTTCACGGTTGACAAGCCAACGTCCACAATTACCGAAAATTCGGCTATAGCGAACTTGATGCAAGAACGCAAAATCATCAGTTGGAATGAATGCACGGTGACGCCTAAACTAGCTTTTTATCCAGTTGACCGAACGAGCAAGGATTTACTAGGTATTTCGAAACGATTTGGTTGAGCTATGATATTACTCTTCGGAAATTTTCGTCAAACGCTTCCCGTCATCCCAAAATCTACTGCTGTCGATGAACTTAATGCATGCCTGAAATCGTCTTCTTTGTGGTGGCATATCAAGAATTTAAAATAATATTGGCCCTGAGCATGAGAGTCGCGTTGAAGTACGACCCATTGGACGCTGATTTCTCGAGCTGGCGCTAGGCAAATGAAAAAAATCCATTTGATGTTTCGAAAATATAGATTGGATTAGTGAATAGTGAAAGTCAAATCTCTGGAGAATTGCAATCGTTGACAGCGTGACCGACGAGAATGAAGCGATCAACTACTTACTTACTTAAGTGGCGCTACAGTCCGGGATGAACCTGGGCTTCAACCAACATATGCATTAGGTTTCTCGCGGCTTTATTTGTCGTTTAGACATGCGAAGTGTTCCCAGATTTTTTCACCGATCGATGCATGATGGCATTGGACATGAGCAGTGCCTTTTTCTTTTCCTTGTTTGATTTGCTATCTTAAGAGGTCCATCCGCATTCAAAATAACGTATCTTCCTTCTTTTTTTTTCTTTTTTATACCCTTTCCCATATTATTTCTTATAGATAGTTTGTAACATAGAAAAATAATTTAGCAAGATACAGTATATGGATCTACTCAGAATCGCTAGCTGAGTCGATTAAGCCATTTCTGTCTGTCCATCCAACTTTCTATATGTCACCGACTTTATATATGTCCCTGATTCATCGATAATGATTGTACGATCCTCGTCCCAGGCTTCACAACAAATGTAAACATTTTCAAAATACGCTCACTTTTTTTTATAAAAACGTTATTTTTTTGTTCAAACGGTAAAAAATGTTGATAAAATGTCTAAACAAGATATTTAGACAATATTTATATCTTTACTGGGGGTGTTTTAGTAAACAACTTTTTTTGGTCAAATTTTAAATAATTTAAAGAATAAAATTTCGATGCAAAAACTTCCATAATGTCAATACAAACATTTCGTCATTAGATCATTTTAACCCAAGCCCACTTTTTGGGGACGGTTTCTTACAAAAAAACATTTGTATACCCTAACCCATAGCATATGCCAGAGAAAAAAATCGTTTTTTTTTTTCAAACCAAAAAAGATTTAGATACTATCTGATCAAGACAATTTAACACAATTAATTTAATTTTCTTTATTTCATTCCAATTCAGTTTTTAGACAAGCCCAATTTTCGGGGATACTTATTTTAAGGATAGAATGGGATGGGTTATCAAGCGATCCACACAGCGAATTGTAGACTTCTCATGTTTTTTTTATTTTGGTATTTTGGCACTAACAAAATGTTTGTCGAGCAGGTGGTGTGCGGTTAGTAGGCAAGAAATACTCCGTCCGATGAATCTAGCTGAGCGACGACCAGCGTGCCATGCCTTCCTCACCTCCACTGAAGATGCCTATGTGGTCCGACTTGACTCATCAAAACACCGTCCGATCAGTTTTCGGCGACAGATACTAGTCTCTTCAAATGACAAAAAGCATTTTAACTGAGTTTTAAGTTCAATTTATTTGTATGGAATGCAAAATATTGCCACTCAATTTATTCATGAAAACCCAGTCGATGATAGGTGCATTCAAAATTCAACTTCTTACTAAAATAACCTGAAATGTCAAAAATGTAATATATACGTCAACTTCTAAAAGAAATTTATTCGCTATGAAATCAATTTTTTAACGTTTTAAAGAAAAAATATGATTATTAATTCCAACACAGAACAGGAATGCCACGTTTGAAGCAAAAGTCAACGGTAGTTGAAAAAAATTCTTAGCATGAAAAGTATCAGATCTCTGTTAATTCTGGACAAAGATACAGTATCGCACTGTAGAAAAACTAGTTTCCAAAACTCATAAATGACACGTTCATGATAGAGATAGATCATCCAAAGTACAGCACATATCTGCCAAGCAAACCCAATACTAAAACAACCGAAAGAATAGTAACAGAAATCCAGATGACCCTGTCGGAATTATGACATAATGCAGTTTTCGGATGAGATTAGTCCATTATCAAAGCAAACGAGCAATACAGCAAACCCTTTAAAAAAATATGAGTGAGAGTGGGACACTTCAAAGTTAGTGGGTTTCTGACATCCGGCACCTTCAGATCGGAATCTGCCTTCAGACTCCAGCAACATGAAATTTTAAAGCAGCAGAAGCACAAACTATGAATAGTCAAAGTAACATAAAAAGAAACTGGTCATTGCCAAGTTAGACCCAAACAGCGTCCACCCACTTACTTGTTCACTCAAAAGTAAAATGTCAACAATGCGGCAGCCAGTAGTCGTAAAAGTTATGGGCTACTAGTTTAATGGTTGAGGTCATTTCGCAAAACTTCATCGGCAAAGAAGGAAAAGTCATATATACACTCTGTGCAGGAATACAACGACAGCTGTAATGTAAAAAATGTTAAGACATATATACGAACTAAGCAGTAGTCTACTCACAGTCAACATACAGCAACACATCCTACAGATAAAGCTTGCAGTCTATCACAACTTACGTATTGTAGTAGGTAATATAAATTATTAAGCCATATACTACTTGAGGATTATTCATTAGCTTTACAAGCTGTGACATGGCATCCTATAGAATGTATAGGAACTTATGAGGCACAAGTTAAGTTGTCATTATAATGGAATGTAAAAGGAATACAATACAGCTAAAGCTAATGGATATTTGAAAGCAGATTTTAAAAACTGGTTGCTCCAGCCTCATTAATAGACCACGTAAGCCATATTAGCATTTCAAACTCGCTATGGAACAGTGACTCCAATATAAGGACGAACAGTTGTATGATAATTTAAATTTAGGCATTTAGTAAACGTTTACAAAATATTCCTAATGTATCCGTCAATCACTATGGAAAATCAAAAGGAAATTGTTGTCCTACCTTTCAGAAATAACCACGACTTTTGTAGAATGCGTATCCCTTAATTTTTCGTTTGATCCCACACCATCTGAATCAAATGCTGACTACCAGTAGTAACATTGACAACAAACCTTTAAAACTACTATAACAGGAAGTTTGACTAAAAAATACGTGAAAACGAGAGATGCTGACAAATTACTGTGGAGCCTTTTAGGCAGGGGAAAGAAAAACAAAAGGTGCGATCAAGAATATAGGAAAGAAGTTAGGACGTTTACCCAAAATGTCAAACTTTAAAGTCAGAAGTAAAAGGCAATTTCTCCGAGAGCTCGGAAAAGCGTGGGCATCATCTATTCTGAGTAGGGTGACCAGATCCATGACCACACGAAAAAGAGGACACCGTAAAAAATCTCAAATGAAAAATTGGAAAACAAAAAAAAAAACAATTTAAGCCAATTATATTTTTCTTTAGATCGTTTTTTTGGATTTTTTTATAAGTATAGTATAATTCCTAGCAAGGCATATTTTGTAAATTATATTTACAAAAAAAAATATTGCTTTCACATTTTTTGTTTTTAAGACTATTCCGCTTTCAGTTCATTGGCTCGTATTGACTTTCGACATCCAAACGCAAAATATGCAAAATATGAGCGCAGCAACCGATGCCAATCAAATTTCAATATCCACTCATTTGTAATTTATAAAATGTATTATTCTTGCCGTCGCGTTTGAAACATACTACATTTGTGTTACAATTATCCGCGGACATTGCAATGCATTTAGAAGATAACTCGAAATTCCCAGGTCCAAAATAGTATTAGTCATATGCAACACAGATGGTTTAGTGGTAGATCCAGGACCACTTAATAAACCCTTGAGAGTCTTGAGGACGGTACACAAATTCGATAAATTGGATCATAAAAAGCGAAAACATCGAATGCCTTAGGTATTAACACAAGACTCAGTAAGTGGTTGTCATCTTATTTGGCAAATAGAAAACGAATAGGCAAACTGGGGTTTTTAAAATCTCTACACTTCAGTGTAAATAGTGGTTTACCTCAAGGAAGTCACTTGGTGAAAGTGAAGTCAAATATATGAAATGTGAAGTTACCCACTTTTTGCATTCAGGTGACGGATTGATACTCTTAGAATGATAATATTTAAAGTACCTACACAATTTGAAATAACTGTCCCAAATCGGTGACATCAAAACTAGGGAAAATCATAAAACAACAGGAACAAAAACAAATGGTGAGTGCACGACTCGGTCGTATGCAACATTCCCTTTCACAGCGAGTTGAGTCAAGCATGAGAGAATTTGACGATTTTCATAATTTGGCCAAAATACACAATAATATTCATTTTGATTATAACATTATATAAATAATTTCGATATGTGAATATTACTTACTTATCGGGCTCCCGGCCCGTGAAGAGTCTCTGCCTGAGACACGACAGCCTTCCATCCTCTACGATCCCTGGCTTGCTGCTTCCAGTTGTCTAGACCAAGCGCTATGGCATCCGCGATAGCTTGGTCTTTGAAACGGAGGTTCGGTCTTGCTTGCCTTCTCGAACTGGATGGGATTCCAAGATCCTCTTAGATGGAGCATTATTGTCCACGCGTTCGATGTGGCGGAGCCAATGTAGTCGACGTGTTTTGGCTTTTTGTCCCGCATCCGCGTCTTGGTACAGCTCATAGAGCCGTCCGTCAACCCCCAAATTTCCTACGCCCAAATGGCGTCAGGAAAGGTAAAAACGGTACAGCATCCACCAAAGGAAGCCCAACAGGCCCCCGTGCCTCAGGCTCCAGCAGTAGATGCGGATTTGTTGTCTGCGTTGCGGGCCATTCAAGGCCAGCTAACCGGTCTTCAAAACCAGTTACGGGAGCAGGCGTCAAGGGTAGACTATATCTACTCCTTGTTGCCGAGCTTAATGCAAAATAGATCGTAATGGGCGCGCTGTCAGAGAGACCCTTAAAGATCCTGGCTGTGAATGTAAATTCACTGATTAGGATTGAACGTAGAGCTAATCTGTTCCAACTGTTAAAAGACCAAAGTCCCGATGTGCTTATGGCTAGCGAAACTAAGCTAAACCAGAAGCATAATAGTAATTACAATATCGTAAGAAGAGACCGGCCCAACTCCACTCAAGGAGGCGGGGTCGCTATCTTTACACGAAAAGGCATTAGTTATAAAGTCATATATAGTGGTGAAGTGCGCCGATTCCGGGTGCTGGAAGCCTGCGTCATATGCATTCCTCTCCAACAAGGGAAGCGACTGTATGTGATAGCGGCCTACGCACCGGAAGCACCTCAGCCTACACTTTTCACAACAGAGCTCGGAAAACTTTTCGAATCTCTGAGACTGAACTCAGTGGAGAACTTTTATCTTTTGGCTGGAGATTTAAATGCCAAACACGAAGATTGGGGAAATCAAATACAAAATCCTCGGGGTAACCATCTATACAATTGGATGGTCCACTACAATGTTGAATATAGGATTGACAATCTCGCCACAGATAGCCCATCGTTTCCGAGAAGCGGTGCCTTTCTGGATCTTTTACTGCGAGACACAAGACTGACGGTTACTGACAAAGTAGGTCAACACCCGCGAAACTGTTTACAGACGATCGAGTACGATAGTGACCACTGCGGACTCGCCGCCGTAATACAGCTTCCGAACGAGCTTGTGGCGTTGGACGAGTATGTGCCTGTGCATTCTTACAACTACGGTAAGATGCGCTGGCCACGCTTTACCAACGCATTATCAAGAGAACTACGTTCGAGGGACATTCTACCACCAAACAACCGAAATCTGACAAACAACGAAATCGACAACTACTTACAACAAATGGACGAATCGATCCAAAGGACAATGAACAGGACGATTCCAAAATACAAAGAACGTGACATAACGTCTTCGTACAGAAACGCGACCATTGACGCACTGCACAGACAAAAAAGCGGACTTCTGACAAGACTTAAAAACTTGTACAGACGACTGACAAACCCACGTGACCCGGAGATTAGAACACTGAAGGCGTCGATCAAAAACATCAACCAATTGATCAAGGAGAACTATCGGTTGTCCATTAATTTGTTTTGGAATAACAGAATTCGGGCCGTAAATTCCAGCGACCCGAGTATGTTTCCACAAATTAATAAGATCTTTAGGAGGAAAGGTCATAACGACCTTCCGTGTATTAAGCTCCAACGAACAAATGACAATACAAACATACTTTTGACAGCAGGAATCGATCCAGGGGAAGCCGTCTTCAACGACGATTTCTATGTTATTGAAGATCCTCAGGAGAAAGTGGAGGCAGTGGGGGCTGTTTTTCAGGAAGTGTATAAGGTGAATGATAGCATTCGCCCGAACCGCATCCTGGAAAACAATGCCCTGCTCCATCACTTCTACCTCAGAAATGACATAACGCAATGGCGATCTGAGAACCGCGGTTTCACGCGGTTCGATGACGAAAACTTGGCAAACGCCATAGTCGCCGAGCGAAGTGGGTCTAGTCCCCTGTTAATTTCGAAGATGGAACTCCAGACCATCTTCGATTCCATAAAGAAAAAGAAGTCAGCAGGAGTCGATGGTATATCCAACATTGTACTGCGACACTTACCCCCTGAAGCTGTGGACATTTACGCCACGCTGTTCAACAACGCTCTGAATAATGCATATTATCCAGTGCGTTGGAAGACGGCGGTGGTTCATCCTCTCCCGAAAAAGGGAAAGGACAACTCCAATCCGGCAAATTTCCGGTCGATAAGTCTCCTTCCGAGTATCAGCAAGGTATTCGAAAAGATTCTCAATCGGGCTCTGTTCAAGTGGTCTGAGGACAACAATATTATACCAGAGAACCAGTTTGGTTTCAAGGCCGGACATGACTGTATTCATGCCGCCTCCAAACTCGTCTCTGATATACAATGGAACAAAGCGAAAAAAAAGTGCACGGGTGCATGTCTGGTTGATTTGGAGAAGGCTTTCGACACCGTATGGTTAGAGGGCCTCTATCTAAAGCTGACCAGACTTGGCATAAGTAAACCACTACTATATATGCTTCATGACATGTTGACTGGTAGAACGTTTGTTGTCAAAAGTGGCAATGTAACTTCTACCACCGAATTTTTCATTAAAAATGGTCTGCAACAGGGAGCAGTGAACTCGCCGATTCTCTTCAGCATTTACACCAGCGATATAATAGGTAGTCTAACTCAGGCAATTGCGTATGCGGACGATCTTATCGCGTACAGATCAGCACCTACTGTCGAGGTCATCCGAACTCTTTTAGTGGGACTTCGATAAGATCCAGAGATATTGTGATGACTGGAAGTTGAAAATCAACTTTCAGAAATCGGAAACTATCCTGTTTAGGACACCGTTGTCTAAGGCCTCTAGGGATACGAGAAAGAACTGGCGCAAGCTGGTGATCGTTGGACCAAACGGACATCCACTGGCGAGCAAAAGTGTAGTAAAGTACCTTGGCATCTGGCTGGATCAGTATCTATATTTCGGAAGACATGTAGATGCTGCTCTGGCGAGAGCTAGGGGAGCATTTGCCCTGACAAGACGATTGTTTTATAGCAACCGTCTTGACAGCAGGGTGAAGGTGATTTGCTACATGTCTCTTATCAGACCGATGATTGCCTATGGGTGCCCGGTGTGGTTCAACGTTGCCCCATATCAAATGGAAAAGATACGGGTGTTTGAGAGGCAGTGTTTGAGAAGCTGCCTTGGACTTCACAGAACACCAGTATCTGACTACACAAAATATTATTCCAACCAGGTCCTATACAACGGGGCCAACATAAACAGGATAGACAATTTTCTGGTGAAACTCATTCGGTTTCACGCGGCAAGAGCGATGACCTCGAGCAATAGTCTCATCTTTGGGGCCTTCTACCCCAATGATGAATATTTTGAAAGTGCGCGTTTAAGCGGCTTTATTCCGCCTGAAGCTTTCCTATTTTTGGATAGTCGAGGGTTGATACAGGACAGATCGGCGGTTCCGCTAATCTACCACGTCTTCCGACGAACTGTGGATAGGCGGCTCCTGTACGACCGAGACGTAGTCGCTCAGGGCGGAGGAGAGCGCCTGCGGTTCAGCAGGAGTGTGTCCGATTGGGACCGTCGGAGTAGGTGGCAACAGGAGAACCTGTTGTGGTGGCTGCAAGACTAGTTATAGATAGTTGACTTTTTAAAGTGAAAAATGGCCAACTTACGTAATTCTAAGGTTTTAAGGTTAAGTTAGGTAAAACAGTCGGGGCGGCATAAAAAAAAAATACATAAAAAAATACAAAAAAAAAATATACAAAAATTCTTGCTGTGGCTGTTCTAGTTTTAAGTTATTTTTAAGTAGTTTTAATTAGTTCTAAGTAGTTTTAGTTAGTTCATAAGTAGTTTTAATTAGTAAGTAAGTTTAAATAAAAATAAAAAAAAAATATGAAACCAAGTTTTTTATAAACGTTTCTTGGTAAACAAAAAGATGAATTTATTGTAAAATAATTAAATTAGATTTTAGGCCGAAAGGCATTAGTTTAAGTTGTTAGTATTTAATTTAGGGTTTCCGCAGAGGAAAAGTATGTTAGTTAAGTTAGTAGATAAGTAGGCTAGTTTTTATTAATTTTTGTCTAGCATGTAAGTTAGTTATAAGCTAAAGAAAAATAAAAATGAATGAAAAAAAAAAAAAAAAACAGCTCATAGAGTTCGCGGTTGTATCTTCTCCTCCATATGCCCTTCTGATTCACAAGACCAAAAATCCGCCGAGGTATTTTTTTTTTTTCGAAGGAGCCCAGTATCAGCTCTCCCTTCTTGCTTATCGACCAGCACTCGGCGCCATAGTGCAGAACTGGCAGGATAAGGGTTTTGTGGAGCACAAATTTCATCCTACGAGTTAGGAGTTGTTTCGCCAAACTAAAGTAGCAACGGTTTCCTAGGGTAATTCTTCGAGATCTCCACTAGAGTGTCATTCGTGAAGTTTATGTTTACTATCAAAAGTGACATTTTGTCCTAGGCAGTGGAAAGATGCTTGTTTGTTTGATAGCATGTGTTAAGTCTTGTCCTCATTTACTTCAAGGCCAACGGATTTCACCTGTTCTTAAATCGCCATGAACCCTTTTATCACGGCACGTTGGGAGCGACCTATGATGTCAATATCCTCCGCATAGCCCAGCAGCTGAACGGACCTCTTGAAAATAGTGTCTTCCGTGTTAATACCTGCCCTGTGCACTATCTGCTCCAGTACGAGATTGAAGAAGTCACATGATAGCGCGTCTCCTTGCCGAAATCCGGTGCATGTTTGGAATAGTTCAGAGGAACTACTTTAATCAAAATCTTTAGAGCCATTTTCGAGAAAATTCTATAATAATATATTTATGTATAATTATTGTATGGCAGGTACCGTTAATAACATGGCTAAAAGCAAATAAAAATGGCCTAGAATTATGACCAAAAAACCCTGGATACGAAGTTTGAAGAAAGCCGTTCAAGCATTTAGGCTGTCAAATTGATTGTAGATAACGCAGTTGGTGTTAAGAAAAAGATTCGTTATTTACATTTTTGACGAAAAACTCCAGAATGAACCTCGGCCTCAACAAACCTGCCTCTTTAATAAGCCCGGTACATGGAAAACTACCTCCAGTTGCGCACTTCAAGTTGGTTGATGTCGATTTCTACTTGTGCGCGCCACTCAAGCTAGTTTTTCCTCTACTGCGTCTGACGCAGACTCTGCAAGCCGAGGTATTAGTATCCATTAGCTCTACATATCATAGCCATCTTAAACGTCCAATGCGTAATTTCTCTTGGTTGCTTCGCCTCCATAAAGCTTCAATTCAAACGAAACCGACGATTTTTTGAAGAATTTGCTTCTTGAGACCGGAAGTAGAAAATTCAGAGAGCTGAAATATTAGTATCCATTCACTCTACATGTACTAGCGTCCACTCCAAAGTTTTTTGATCGGATAGGGTATTCAACGATCCGCACAGCGGATTGTAGCCTTCTCATATGTTTTTTCGTTATTTGTATTACAGCTGAAGATGAAACTTAAGGCTAAACATTATTAGATAGCATTGTTACAAATGCCAATATCAACATTGATTTTCAATTTTATGTTCACAAAAATTTATTATTTTTCAAATTTGCCCTGGGTGCTAGCTCCGTAACTGAAATGATAATCGTTGACGATAGTGAAGTAGACTTTGTGGATACCTACCGTGTGGTTTATATACATGTGCACACACACAATATATAAATTACACTCTACGTACCTAGCAAGTCTCCTACAATATCGTCAACGATAATGATTTTAAAAGTTACACTCACTCCGTAACTCCCTGTATACAAAACTCCGTTTTTCGAGTTTGGACGGAAAAACGACGTACTCAGTTATTGTTTAAATATTCAGCCCTATCGAGGGCTATTTGTACGATTCGGAGGATTTTTGCTTCGAGATAATCTCCCGAAAAGATGTTCGGAATATTTCTCCGAAATTTTGTAACGCATCCCGGCGAATGCGTTGAAGTGCATTCAGAAGCATTTTCGTGAAGTTTTTGACATCTAAGCGCATTTTTTCCGATTTCCTTTGACACAAATACTTCGCGGAATTTATTTATGAATTGTAGTGGAGTGAAGTCGTCGTATAAGTGTAGAATTTTTTTTCCGATGACACATACCTCGAATGAAATTTGAACGTCCGACGAAGTCCGGATTTGTTATTAGTGCCACCTTAGGCAAGAAGTCTTATGTTTTTCAAGACATTAGCGAACGCATTGTAACAATCCGCATCAAGGCCAAATGCGCCAACATAAGCCTTATATGCGCTCATGCTCCGACGGAGGAAAAAGATGATATAACTAAGGACTGCTTCTACGAGCTCCTCGACAAAACCTATGAGCGACTACCAAAGTATGATGTTAAAATCGTGCTGGGAAATTTTAACGCAAAGGTAGAAAGAGTCTTCTCTTTCTACCTTTGCGTTAAAATTACCTTTGCAGTAATGTCGGAAAATATAGCCTACACGACAACATGTCTGGTAACAGACTTAGGCTAATTGACTTCGCTACGAAACGAAGTGCCACTATAGCCAGCACACGGTTTCCTCACCTCGATATCCATAAGGGGACATGGCGGTCTCCAGATCAACGAACAGTCAACCAAATTGACCACTACCTTGTTGTAGCCAAGGTAAGGATGCGGATATCCACCACGCCACAAAAAAAACAGAAATACTGTGAAAAAAAATTATGTCGAAAGACTGCAATCGCCAGAGACCGCCAAGACCTTCGCGCAACGCGTATCTCTTAACCTCTCGACTCACAACACACCACCAGCATCTAGTGTCGAAGAACAATGGCAACGATGCCAACAAGCCATTAGATCAGCCGCAACTGATGTGCTAGGTTTCTCGGGCTACCAGCAAGAAACCCCTGGTTTGGTGAGCAATGCCGACAGATGCTCGCAGCCAAGAACGAGGCCTACAAGGCTAAGCTGCAGGTGAAGACGAGAGCTGCCATTGAGCTCTATAGGCAAAGAAGAAGGGAAGAACGTCGGCTTTTCAGAATGAAGAAAAAAGAGCAAGAAAAGCGCGCGATCGAGGATATAGAGAGGTGCCACTACAGGAACGGATACAAGGCTCGAACAGAATCCTGTCGAGATTTTCGTAGTTGAGACACAGTCGATGCTGAGGATATGGAAGAACGACTTCTGCAGACTGTAAACGGCGATGACGAACAACATTCCGCTGTCAGGCAGAACGAACCATTTAATATTGGCGGCGACAGCGAAAACTGCCAACCATCCGACCTAAGTGAAGTGAGGATAGCTATATCTAAACTCAAGCTTAATAAGGCCGCCGGAAATGACGGCCTTCCCGCTGAGCTTTATAAAGCTGGCGGAGATGATTTGGTAAGCAACATCCACCAACTCATAAGCCACATCTGGTCGGTTGAAAGCATGGCTGAAGAACGGAACCTCAGCATCGTTTGCCCGATCCACAAAAAAGGAGACCCTCTGAACTGCGACAACTATAAAGGCATAAGTCTACTCAACATCGCCTACAAGATCCTATCTGCCGTAATATGTGAACGCCTGAAACCGTTTACCAACAACCTGATCGGTCCTTATCAGTGTGGTTTTAGTCCAGGAAAGTCCACACTCGATCAAATTTTCACACTTCGGCAGATCCTGGAAAAACCCAAGAAGTCCAAATCGATACCCACCACCTATTTATCGATTTCAAAGCCGCATACGACAGCATTTATAGAGACGAACTATACAGAGCCATGTCTAGTTTTGGTATACCGTCCAAATTCGTCCGTTTGTGTAGGATGACGATGGAGAATTCTCGCTGCACCATCAGGGTCGGAAACGACCTCACCCACACATTCGATACCAAAAAAGGATTTTGGCAAGGCGATGCGCTGTCATGTGACTTTTTCAATTTGATTCTTGAGAGGATTGTGCAAAACTCCCGAGCCAACACCAGAGGCACAATTTTCCAAAAATCGGTGCAGCTACTACCATACGCCGACGATATTGACATCATTGGTAGGACTCAACGTGATGTCATAGCCACGTTTGCTAGTATAGAGAAGGAAGCGGCAAAAATGGGTTTAGCAGTAAATGAGGGTAAGACTAAGTATATGCTGTCAACACGAAAGGACACACAACATCGACGAATTGGACAGAACGTCACTATTGACAGATATAACTTTGAGGTAGTATCTGTCTCAATCTCAACATCAGACAACGTCAGAAATCAAACGAAGAATTACTCTTGCCAATCGCTGTTTCTTCGGGCTAAGAAGGCAATTTAGTGGTAAAGCCCTTACTTGAACTACTAATGAGATCCTATATAAGACCCTGATCATCCCAGTCCTGCTCTACGGCGCTGAAGCATGGACCGTATCAAAAGCGGATGAAGAAATCCTTGGTAGATTCGAGAGAAAAATTCTTCGAAAAATCTTCGGTCCCGTTTGCGTTGACGGTCTATGGAGACGAAGATTCAACCACGATCTATACGAGCTGTACAGCGACATACCCCTAGTCAAAATTCCGCATCGGAATTTTAAGATGGCTAGGACATGTAGAACGAATGGTCACCAATACTCCGTCTCGCAGAGTCTTCGATTCCCAGCCAGACGTCGGACGCAGTAGAGGAAGACCTCGCATTAATTGGCGCGCACAAGTAGAAACCGAAATCAACCAACTTGGAGTGCGCAACTGGAGGCAGTTCTCTAAGGACCGGGCTAATTGGAGAGTCATGTTGGTTGAGGCCCAGGTTCATCCCGGACTGTAGCGCCACTTAAGTAAAGTAAGTAGTCGTGTTTAATTTAATCAAAATCGTTAGAGAGCATTTTGAGATATTTAAATTTTACCAAAATAGTTATTTGATAGCTAATTAATGCTCAAATGCCAAAATAAACCCCCTGGATGTGGACTCAACAATAATGTACATAAAATTTGAAGTGAATCTGTTCAGGCTTTTAGCCTCCAACTGTGATCGCAGATCGACAGACTTACAAAATTGCCGCACTCACTTTTTCGTGCTATTCCATCATCGTAATGTTAAGTTTTACCCGACATTAAATAGATATTATATAAATCACAGTTTTTTTTATATCGGTACACACAATTCTCATTCTACAAAATGTCGTCAAATAGCAAGTTGTCATTAAGTCATCATTAGTTTTAATCAAAATGCATTATTCCATTCTGGATTCATGAATGATGAACGACTCATCATCACAAACAAAATACTGAATAAAATCAAGTAAATGCATATGTATGAGTAAAACCCTAATCTTTCGGAAGCAACAAGTAAATGACAAATACACATCCGAACCTTAACATAATCTCTTTTGAATTATTTAGAGCGACGAGGAATATTATATTTGCTTTTGCAACGTTATGTCGAATTCTTAGGCGCTTACAATAACTTTAACTTACTGCCTGAGACTAAGGAGAATAATAACTCATGCTCTGACATCGTGCGTGTTCATATGCTTTTGAAGATAGGAGCAGGGTATAAGGCGGTTAAATGTGTAAGTACCTATGATTTATTCACTTTGTGGCCAGGGTTGTTCTTAGCAGGGTTCGTTTTCATTTGTGTTCATTAAGTCATTTTTGAATATTTATGTAGTTAAGTGTCAAAGGTTAAGACAGACCTATAAAATAATATAAATTAAAGGTGTACGAATCATTTATTGACATTAAGGTGTTATTTAAAGATACAAGACCAAAAAACAATCGACAGCGAATTGTTCGCTCGAAAGTACATAGTACTTTTGTTGGTACTATGACATAAGGCCATGTAAAAAGAATCATAAGGCCATTTCTTTTCTATTGCCTTTTTTCGCTTTGCTGAAGCATCATAAGGCCAATGTCGCTTTCAATTTATTTAGGAGAAAAGGTCGAAAAGTGAAATGACTTAAATGGAAAATAAAATTCATTAAAATTAAGAGTTATGCACACGGAACACAAAGTTGCATTCAAAAAAAAAAAAAAGAGTGCCAATTGATTTGTTCTTACTATCAAGGGGGCTATATGAAATGTGGCCCATATAATTCACGAAAATAAGTTAAATAGAATATTCCAATGATGGATAAATAGTGTTTTGTAATCATTTTCTTTGAGCATTAAGTTCGTCTCATCTGAGGAAAGTAAAGCGTCTTTCCATAGGGACTTCCGAACTTTGAAAGTTGGCCTCTATCAACTTACAAGGTTCCGAAGTTCCTATTGGGAGCTACATCTGTCAATTTGCCAGTCATTTAATCAATCTGTTTTGCCAAATGCACGTTCAACAACACGTGCAAATGATTAAATTGTTATATCAAAATGGGTGATCCGTTCAGGCAACGTTCCGCGCTCATTACCCATTTACGGTTGCCATAATCATAGTACCGAGAGGAATATTCACAGTGTCATGGATAAATTTGAGTCCCAACTGGTTCAGTAAACGATAAAACAACACCCGTCGACAAAACGCAATATCTGCCGAAAACATCACGGCTGTCCGTGAGAGTGTGCAGTAGAATCAGAGGCAGTCGAGTTCGCGTCGATCACGAGAACACGGCATTTCGCAGACCACGGCTTGGCGAATCTAGCGTCGTGAAGTGAGCCTGAACCCGTATAAAATTCAACAGAACGAGGAGCTGAAGGTAATTGATCATATGACTAGACGTACGTGTGTTCACTGAATGGGCTCTGAGGCAGTTGGAAAGTTACCCTTATTTTCATCGAAAAATAATCTTCAGCGATGGGGGCCATTTCTGGATGAATGGTTATGTCAACAAACAAAATTGTCTAATTCGGGACGATACCAATCCACATGAGATTCAAGAGCGTCCAATCCAACCCGAAAAAGTTGATTTTGTACTGCCGGCATCTTCGGTCCATATTTCGTGGTCCATGAGATCCACGAGCGTCCAATCCATCTCGAAAAAGTTGATTTTGTGCTGCCGGCGCCATCGGTCCATATTTCGTGGTCCAGTCCATAACCTTCAATGGAGAGTATTCGAGTATTACCAACTTTTATTTGGCTTCAATTGGAGGCTATACCAATGGCATGTGGTTTAAACAGGATGGTGTAACGTGTCACACAGCTCACGCCATATTAGGAATTCTGCACGAGCAATTCGAGGACATGGTCATTTCTGGTGATGACTTGAACTTCCCATTGAGATCGTGCGATTTGTCCCCGTTATACTTTTTCTGTGGGATATTCTGAAGCCTCAGGACAAAGAGTGGATAAAACAATGTGGGCTTGGCATCAGCCCCCAAAAAAAACAGTACTCGTTCTCTTTACTAATAAGGGAAAAATAACAATATTCGACCTACCGGTTATCGACGTGACTTCCTTCAAGCATTCCGATAGCGCAAAATATCTGGGTGTCATACTTGACAGAAAACTCAACTGGAACCTAAATGTGTGCGAAGGCACCACAGTTGTTTTCTCTACGTGCAACCGAATATTCGGCGAAAATGGGGGTCCAAACCCCAAGATTATCCTATGAATATACACGGCCATTATAGGACCTATATTATCATATGGAGGACTCGTCTGTTGTCCAAAGTCTCCCATATGAAAAAATATGACAAAGGTACAAAGGATAGCATGTGTGTGCGCTACTAGCGCAATGAAAACCACACCAACAGCGGGATTGGAAACTATTCTAAACCTGCAACCGCTTGACCTCTACATGCAAGAATCTGCAGCTAAAAGTGCTATAAGAATAAGGCAGCTCAACTGCGGGATACCTGGGCTCAGCTGTATCCTCTGACTACATGCTGCCTCACCATGACTTTTAAAGACCATTCTCCTACATCTCTCCAAGTAGGGAGGAGTAGGAGATGAACTAAGTGGCCACCGAAGCCATATCTATCTAGTCAGCTACACTGATGGTTCGAAAATTGGAGTAGGCGTTGTAGCTGGAGGGTTTTTAGAAACACTAATGCTAAACAGCACTTTTTGTCTCCCTGAGCATAGCCGAGGTATTGGCTGTAGCAGAGGCAGCCATATCTTCATTGACAGTCAGGCTGCAATAAAAGCAATCTCTGCTGTCGAAATAAAATCTAAGCTTGTACAGCTTTGTCGTGTAAAGCTAAAGGTTCTTAGCGTCAAACATAATGTTAATCTCTGCTGGGTCCCGGACACAGAGGCATACAGGGCAATGAAATTGCTGATGAGCTGGCGAGAACATGATCTGCCTCAACCATTGATCAGGCAGACCACTCTGTTAAACCGCTATTATGTGACCTCAAATCACTGGTGGTACAAAAAGCGTTGAATATTGCCAAAAACAGGTGGAACTCCTTCCCCACCTGTGAAATATCCAATAGGATGTGGCCTGAGTATGAGTAAGACAGAACCCATAAATTACTTCAAAGAAACAGGAAATATGTTTTGATACTTGTAGGGATCCTAACTGGACACAACTTACTTAGAAACCACAAACTGAATATGAATGTTATAGATGATGTTGATGACTTTTGAAGAGGCTACGGTTATGGAGAAATACACGAGTATATCCTCCACTTTCGGTGTCACTGCCCAGGCCTATGTCAATTAAGAATGAGAACCATAGGAAAATTCTTTTTCTACGACCTCACGGAAGTCGCCTACCTCACCAACCCGCTAACCTAACTTAATCTTAGCAGTACACTATCAAAGAAAACGACAAATATTGGAGGACCCAGACAACAATGTCAAGGACGGTGCATTCCATTCTAATATATGCGGGACTCATATATGCTACATCATAAGATGATGACCTTTGAAGAGGCTACGGTGATGAAGATATACACGAGGATACCCTCCACTTTCTGTGTCACTGCCCAGGCCTCTGTCAGTTAAGAATGAGAACCCTAGGAAAATTCTTTTTCTACGACCTCACGGAAGTCACCTACCTCACCAACCCACCAACCTAACTTAATCTAAGCAGTGCACTATCAAAGATAACGACAAATATTGGAGGACCCAGACAACAATATGCGGCACCCATGTGGGCCGATGGCCGATAAAAACTACGTGAACTGACGTTGTTAGCTGTGAGTGTGCTGTGTTTATCGGGCGGTGTCAGATAATGCTTTTTGTGTCATAGCGAGAATGCTACTAGTGGATATCAAGGCTAGCGAGCTACACAGGATCAAGGGCGACAAAATCCAGACCCGAGCTTTGGTCAAAGAAATCAAAATGGAAGAAAAACGGCGAAGCTGCAGAGTATGACCGGAGAGATGGAAGGGAAGACACATCTATGCACTTATACCGGATTTTGTAAAATGGATGTACCGGATACAAAGATAATTACATATCTACCTTAGCACGGCTACATTCGCGGATATTCACACTAATATGGGTTCAATAAATCCCCTGACTGTTTAAATGACGGGCTCAGTGGCGCGATGGTTAGTGCAATGAACTGCCGTGCAGCAGGTCTGGGTTCGATTACCAACCGTAGCAACACCTAAATGAATTTTCACTGGCCCTCCTATCGAGATGATCTGACAAATCATCCGAGTATGTAGTATCAATTGTGCTACATACTCGCCATCGTGCAGAAATTACATACGCATACATGAATGGTTGTGAGAAAGCTCGGCCCTGGATACTAACGAGCCTGTTGAGCCAAAAATGTGTATTTTTTTATTTGTTTAATTGACGGAGTAGTCCGAGAAGATGTATGTACAATATGCATTTCCAGTGCCCTCGTTTTCATATAGAGAAGAGAACCAGAGTCAGAACAATTTGACAAATATCACAGCAAACTTATATCTAAGACTTAACAAAGGATCTTAATATGTTTCCCTATAACCCCGCTTCTTATAAACACTTAATACTAACGAGCTATCAGATTTCCTGGCTAAGATGACATAAAACAGTCTCTAGTCCCAGATAGAACATATATTAACACTTCCCACCACCAATGCTATCAAATTAAAACAATTTTAAATTGCTTCTCATGTAATCCTGAACAAGGATTATTATTCATGGTAAGCATATGCACCCTATTCTTCATGACCGTGTAGTTGCGGTATCATCGTAAGCCTTAACCCTGTCAGAGGAATGATATTTCAAAAAAAGACAAGAGAAATACTGCACCTATGAATGTGTACGATACTCTGCGGCTCTGCCTCTAAACCACCTGCACCAAGAATTATGAGACAAAATTGTTGAAGCGTTATTTAAATGCCATAAATTTAACCGCGACGAGGTGCTGCCACCGTTCTTGGTAGAGTCGTTCCTTTTGGTGCCATATTACCAAAAGCAACAACATACACCACCACCATGAGCATTACCAACAGTTGAGATATAAAAGCATGGGTATGCTCTCCTATAGTAGAAACTCGATCCGTGAATAAGTCTAATCTCAAATTCAAATTGAAAATGTCCTATTTTGCGTTTCGGTCTTCCTTAAGCCGTACTAGGTACATATGTCGACAGAATTTCGGGATTAGTTTTAGTTATCCGCGATAACATATAATACACTTGTAAACATTATAGGAGCGTAGTCCTTTGAATAGAATATGTGACAGTTTACTCACAATTATACAAAAAAACATATCACATATGAAAACATATATCTTTAAAATAAAATCCTCAACATGTGGGCTTTATGGCGATAAAATACAGAAAATAACATTGTCACAATATATTGCTCAGACAAACCTTTTGTGGCTCGACAAAAAACAACGTTTTTGTATTGCCTATGTATTGGGGTAGGGCATACAAATGGTTTTTGTAGGAAAACGCCCCCAAAAGGTGGGCGTGGGTTAAAATAATATATAGACGAAATGTTCAGATTAATAAAGTTAATGATTGATTAATGATTCGAAAAACTTAAAATTTGACCGAAAACAGTTTTTTTATTGAAAACGCCCCCAAAAAGTGGGCATGGCAAAAAACTTTGTATGGACAATATAGATATTAAGATTTTCTAAATATCTTTTTCAGACGCTTTTTCAAAATGTAAAAGAAAATGTAAAACTGGTGACGAAAGGATGGACGGATGGACAGACATGGCTAAATCGACTCAGCTATCGATTCTGAGTCCACCCATATACTTTAAGGTATATCTAGCTAAATTAATTTTCTATGTTACAAACTATGTATCAAAACTAATATACCCCTATGGGATAGGGTATCAAAATGGAAGTTACAACGTTTTTAGAACTTTCTCCAAATATATGGCATCTTGGATTGTTGTAAAGGGTCCGCTAAATAACTTTTTATACCCTATCCCATAGGGGTATATTAGTTTTGATACATAGTTTGTTACATAGAGAAATAATTTAGCCACATATATCTGAGCTGAGTCGATTTAGCCATGTCTGTCCGTCCGTACGGCACCAGTTTTTGGGCCTTAAATTTTGAGCTAGAATGATGAAATTTGGTACATGTGGTCTTTGTTGCTCCCAGCAGAACAAGTGTAAACATTTTTGAAATCCGCCCACTGCCACGCCCCTTTTCAGAAAAACTTAGTTTTTGGCCAAACCGTAAGGAATTTTAAAAAAGTGTCTGAAAAGCGTTGTTAGACAATCGTCATATCTATATTTCGTTCATATAAAGTTTTTTGCCACGCAGACTTTTTGTGGGCGTTTTTAATAAAAAACGTTTTACGGTCAAATTTTAAAATTTTCGAAAAAAATGTTGATGCAGAATAATTAATAATATTAATATAAACATTTCGTCTATAGACCATTTTAACCCACGCCCACTTTTAGGGGGCGTTTTTATATAAAACCATTTTTATACACTACCCCATAACATATGTAGATGTACATATATGCAGGAGAAAAACCTTGTCTTTTGTAGAACCGTAAAATTTGTTGTGACAGTTTCATTTTCTATATTTAATCCCCATCGTGTTTTAAGGCATGTCCACTTTTTGGGGATATTAGTTTTACAGATGGGATGGGAAAGGGTATTCAACGATCCGCACAGCGGATTGTAGCCCTCTCATATGTTTTAAAATAAAAGCCATTTAAACTCTAAACGAATGGTGGGTGCACGAGTGGGTCGTACGCAACTTTCTCTTTCACAGCAAGTTCGGCGTTAGATCAAATCATAAGCACTTTGATTATTAATGCTAAAATGATATAAATAATGTCGAAATGTATTTATACGAATGGTTACTCCGAAATTTGAAGGAATCGATGTCAATATGAATAATAATGATTTTCCGTTATTGGCCAAAATTGAAAATTCCGTTTAGTGATAGTTGAGCTAAAACAATTTATATGGAATTGCTTCAAGCTGTAATAGTAGTATGTATATTAAATTTCATTCAATTTCACATAATAGTTTGCGAGAAATTAACAATTTTCTTTATATGGCCTAAATGACAAAATCCGTTATATGGATTTTCTCGAAAATAACTAGGTATGCAATTTTGTTGGAACTAATATTGTTATAGTATATATCAAGTTTAATCAAAATCGTTATAGCCATTTTCGAGAAAATTGAGGTTATGTGTAATTTTTATATGACAGGTACCGTGATTAACATGGCTAAAAGCAAAAAAAAAAAATGGCCTAGAATTATGACCAAAACAAGCTTATATACGAAGTTTGAAGAAATTCGATCGAGCCGTTTAGGCTGTGGAGACCATTAAGGACCAACGGACCGACGGATGGAATTCCAAAAACCACTTTTTTAGGCTCCGCTATCATCGTAATGTTAGAATCAATCAAAATCTCGAGGTCGAAAATTTTCACGAAAACAATATCGAGTCAAATTTGAAAGTCACAGAAATTTCAAAAAAGCTTTGTAGAAAGTTAAATGAACATTCTACCTAATTTAGGGAAAGCATTAGAAAAGGGTGTCCGATAATTCACGTAAAATGTTATTTTGACAGAAAATACAGATTTTAATTAGCAAACTTAATTTTTTGTATTGATTCATAGAGTATACAAATTGGGGTTATATATAGAATAATTCATCGGATAAATGGCCGCCAAGGCTTTGCTGGCAGTACGTACTATTTTATTGAAATTTTCTTTGACCGTTTCGCATAAATTTGGCTGAATTCCATTAGCCCAATTTTCTCTTTGAAGGCGTTTGTGGTTCTAGGCTTGTTTGCATGCCTTGACCTTTTACTTAAAAAAAACTCCAATGACGTTAAATCGCAAGATCTGAATTATGGGTGACCAATTCTGCATGACCAGCCGCATTTTGGTAAAAGAATGATCCGATAATGTTGAACGACTTGTGACAGGATACCCAGAGTATCTAAGACAACTAATTGATTCAGTCTTTCTTAATTATTCTCTTCACAATTAATGGTTTTAAATCACTATGATGGGCATATTTTGTACGGAAATTATGGACTTCGAAACTTCATAATTTTTAAAATATTGCTAAACAATAAAAATGCGCTGTTGTTTCGTATAGCGCTATAATTTTACCAACCCCAAACTGTTAGCTGTCACATTGTTATCTTTTTTCCGTTCAAATTTTGCATGATTATGGAACACCCAATATATAGCGTGTGCAATCTTTTATGTCGGTAGGTAGGTATACATTGAATAACTTTGAGGTTTATCAACCGATACACCTGGTGTTTTTGAAACGTCATTCAGTACTTAACCATAAATTGCTTTACAGAGAAACAACGCGATATGTCACTCATTAATAGTTAAGGTTTAAATAATATTTTCAAGACATTAGCGAACGCATTGTGACAATCCGCATGAAGGCCAAAATCGCCAAATTAAGCCTTATATGCCCCCACGCTCCGAAAGAGGAAAAAGATGAGCTCCTTTACAAAAGTTATCGTACGGAAGTACGATGTTAAAATCTTGCTGGACGATTTAACGCAAAGGTAGGAAGAGAACATTTTTTTTGCAGTATTGTCGAAAAACATGGAATACACGACAACACGTCTTCCAACAGAATAATCGACTTCACTATGGAAAAAATGCCACTTCCACCTTCCTCACCATGTCCCGTTGTGAATAACAAGGGGACATTGCGACTTCAAGATCAACGAACGATCAATCAAATTAATCACATTGCGATAGACGCAAGAGGCGCGCATATTTTGGACCCCCGAACATTCCGAGGGTTTAATGTCAAGAAAAATGGCAACGATGTCAATAGGCATTAGATCAGCCGCAACTAAGGTGCTATTTTTCTCCCACCAGCAAGAATCCCTTGGTTTGATGACGAATGCCGACAAATTCTCGGAGCAAAGAACGAGGTTTACAAGGCTATGCTGTAATTGAAGACGAGAGCTACTTTACTTGCTATTTGCGCTTTAAAGTCAAAAAAGAGAAAATTGAAGTATCACCTCTGCAGACTGTAAAACGGGATGACGAACGATATTTCGCTGTCAAGCAGATCGAACCATTCAATATTGGCGACTACACCGAAAACTACCATATAACGTCGAATTTCGAAATACACACATCCGAGTTTGAGCTCCTGCATGGGCTCACTGTAGAATTTGGATTGAGTTCTAGGTTGAATGTACCTATGTAAAGTTAGAATATGTATGCAACCGCCATTTTTGGGCTCACTGTTGGTTGGGGCTTGTTTTTCCATAGTTTCAACCTCGCACGTAACCCAAATCCATCAGCGAGCCTAAGGAGGGGAGCAGCATGCCCCCACAAGTATTTAAACTTTGTATAAACCCAAACTCACACTCTGATTTAAGCAAAGTATGAACCCCCTGCTTGGGCTCACGATTGGATTTCGGATGGGTGGAAAATTGGATGTATGCAAAGTGAAATAAGAACGAATCGGCTTTATTACAGTTTAGCAAAGTGAAATAAGACCAAACATGGAAATTCGGCGTTGTTTTACTGTATAAAAGAAAAATAACGCTGAGTTTCAAAATTCGGTGTTTTTTTCACTCGGCTTTATTTCACGCACCATCTAAACTCAAGCTTAACAAGGCTGCGGAACATGACGGCCTTCCCGCCGAGCTTTATAAAGCCAGCGGAGATGACTGGTAAGTAACATACAAACAAACGCAAACGCCTAAACCTGATTCGCTCTTATCGGTGTGGTTTTAGGCCTGGGAATTCCACAACTGATCAAAGCTTCACACTCCGGTAGATAATGAAAAAATATCCCAAGAAGTCCAAATCTATACCCACCACCTATTTCTCGATTTCAAAGCGAACTACGACAGCATTTATGGAGACGAACTATACACAGACATGTCTAGTTTTGGTATACCGCCTAAACGATGGAGAATTCTCGCTGCTCCATCAGATTCTGAAACGATCTCAGTGACACATTCGATAAAAATAGATTTCGGCAAGGTGAATCACTGTCATCTTACTTCTTTAATCTGATTCTTGCACACCTAGACCAGTTTTTGGTCCATTGTGATACCTCATATATCTTGTCCATTCTTCATGAAAACCAATTCGAGTTATTATAGAAACGGACGACACTTCTAACTTCCGTGATTGTCAAATCGCAGAGATTTTGAAAGAAGTAAGCTCCATGAAGAAGCTTTTTTTGTTTGATAGGGCAGGACAGTTACAAAGAAGATGAAGAATTATTTCTTCTCCCTCTTGGTCCATGCTATGTGGAATACGTTTATGTTTTTATATAATTGCATGACCTACCGTTTCTGCACCCTTATAAAACTAAAGGCAATAGTGTCTATAGTTGACACCAAATTCCGGCACTTTCACTGGTCTTTTGCCATGGTAGTTCATTTATATTGATAGAACTAGAAGATTTTAGAGAGGGACATTACATACTCCTATGTCATCTCATAGCCTTTCATCACCTTTCAATTTGTTAAAATCCTCAAATGCCCTGCCTTTGAAATACCGATGGGTTTAACTTAACCTTAATATAAACATTTTCTTTAGTATCGCTAACATTAACAATCTCGTAAAAGTTAGACAGGCAAGGTTTTTATTGGTTTACATTACTCGTGTTGGCTTGATATACACGCATGCATATACATATAATGTATCCTCGAAGGACATAAAAAAAAAACGCAGAGCTGGATGGGGATGGGATTCTCTTTTTATCAAAACAGAACTGAAACATTTTTATTATATTTTTGTTTTTGTTTTTCTGCTGAATTGTCTCCCAACGGAGATATAAACGGCACAAATGGACCAATGAATTGTGACTTTTCGAGAATTTTAACCCTCTTTTCATGTGACAAAAATGAAAATGATGACCCAAACTAAAAAAAAAAAATCTGTCTGTCTGCTAAAAAAATAAAACTTTTGATGTCAGAATTGTGTTTAACGAATACACTTTCGCTGAGGCAGACGATTAAAGACTGCATTTCATCCAATAACAAAGTTATAAACTTTCTGGCATATGAAGGTATGTATGTATACGGGTTTTGACATTCTTTGAAATATTTTGTGTTCGTTTTTTTACCAGGAACCAGCATTATAGAAAAAGTAAATTTTTTACTGTAACTCATTGAAACTTTTAGCTTTTTATTTGAAGGGGCAACCATCATCATTAATAATAAGTATCCAGGAACAATCTCTGGAGAAAGGCGTGAAAGTGTTTGAAAGTCACTTAAGTTATTAATGAAAACTTATTCTACATTGTGTTCATATAGATAGGAGATACACAAAAAAAAACGCGCAGGGAGTCAATACAGTTAGGGTGACATGTGCTAAACAATACTTCCCTAGAAACCCTTTGGACTAATTAGCAGTGGGTCCCTGGTTTAAATCCCAAAAGTACCTACATCTAAGTATTTTTTCACTGTTCAACCATTTCGAGAGTCTGACAAACACTGTCATAATAAGCTTCTCAAATTTGCCGTTCTGCTTCGGAATTAAAAAGGAGCGTTAAATATAAATATAATAATAAGTGGAAGGAAAAGTAGTTTGAGGCCAGATATTTATCTGGTAGACCATAAAGGTATCCTTCCGTTGTATCCTTCCAACCACGTGGTAAATGCCGCTAAATTAGCAGAGATATGTATATTGATATGACCTAATTCATCACTTAATTGCTCACGTTATAGTTGGTACGGATGTAGTAATATGGGGTAGTGTGACCAAAAGAAACTGTGACCCTTTAAAAAATTCTAATGAAAATAAGGCCTCAGTCCTCCAGCTGCACACTTCAAGTTGGTTGAGGTCGGTTTATACTTGTGCGCGCCACTTAAGGTGAGATCTTCACCTTCAGCGTCCGATGTCTGGCTGTGAAACGAAGACTCTGAGACCCGGATTCTTAAACGTCTAATGCGGAGTTTTTTTTTGACTTTAGGTTTGTCGCTGTACAGCTCATATAGTTGGTGGTTGAATCTTCGTCTCCAAAGCCCTTCAACGCAAACTGGGCCGAAGAATTTTTCTATCAGGTGACCAAGGATTTCTTCATACGTTTTTGATACGGTCCATGCTTCAGCGCCATACAGCAGTACTGGAATGATCAGTGTAGTTCGAATGAGAGTATTGCTATCAAATTGCCTTCATAGTTCGAAGTAACAAAGTTTGGCAATACTAATTCTTCGTTTAATTTCTGACGAGACGTTGTTGTCAGAATTAATAGCGATACCAAGGTAGACAGAGTCCTGTACTACCAAACTTATATCAATGTGAATGTGTAACGAACCCCGAACGCTCGCCGCGTCGCGAGAGTCGTATTTGATCTTCCGTTATTAAGCGAAGATCTAGTGTGGAAAGTCTTCGACCGGCACTATCACTCGCGCTAGTAAAAGCCTAACCACTCTAAATGTTTATCTTTCTAAGCCGCTGACTCTCATTTGGGATTAACCCTCCTATTAACTTCCTCCACCCTTATGACCCAAGGTAACAGGAGGGGTGTCCAGCCATCTTGTGGCACAGGCATGCTCATCCACTCGCTAGATCACCGGCGGCGTGGGATCTTACCACAAGACCTGGACTGGGGTTACATATATTTTTACATGCCTGTAAAATTGTGAACAAAAAGGTGTTACTACATCGCAACCGTAACCAACAAAAATAAAAAAAAACTTGCGATGCCCGAGTTTCGTCTACTTCCGCATTTGCCACTTCCTTCCATAGTGGAAATCAATAAGGGAGAGAGGATGATGTTACTTCTCTCTGAGCTGGCCCACCCCATGCTAAAAGAAAGATCTAGCGTCCATGGCCACCGCTTCGCTCCACCTGCGATGGCCCCTAACCTGAAATAAGGTTTGCCGAAGTGGTTCTTCCATATCCTCAGCAGCGACTGTGTCTCAACAACGATATTTCCTTGCTTATCTCGACAGGATTCTGTTCGAGCCTTGAACTCTGGCTTTGACGTTTTACACTTCAGTAATACTTGCGAATGTCATTCGTGGGTGCCACCTATCTATATCCTCGATAGCACGCATTTCTTCCTCTGCTTTTTTTCTGAAGAGCTGGTTTTCTTCGCTACTTATAGAGCTCAATGGCAGCTCTTTATCACCTACAGGTTAGTATTGTATGTCTCGTTCTTGATGCGAGCATCTGTCGGCATTCCTTATCAAACCAAGGATTTTTTGCTGGTGGGTGCGATAAACCTAGAACATCGGTTGTGGCTGATCTAATGGCTTGTTGGTATCGTTGCTATTGGTCTTCGACAATGTGGTGGCCGCGTTGTAGTGGTAATGTGTACGCTGGTTGAGTGGAAGGTTGCGCGTTCAATCCCAGTTAAAATCCGCGAAACATTTATTCAAAGAAATAAAAAAAAGGTCGGTAGTTACTCCTAAAAGTATACACCATCTTGAAAGTTCTGTGAATTAAACGAACACAAAAAACAGTGACTCCCCGAAGTTAGTTCGGACACCACCAAAATCTTTCATATCACTCTCTTTCTTCCCATTCTCTAACGGTCTAAGAGTGGTAAAACTTTTATAGGGTATTCATAACCCCTTGAGTGCGCACAAATTTAAAAAAAAAATCTTATCCTAATAAAAAATGTCCCCAAAAAGTGGGCGTTGCTAAAAACTTAATGAATCTTGTTCAGACGGTTTATCTAAATCTTCTATGGATATACTATTGGATAGGCTTTACAAATCGTTTTTCTAGAATAACGCCCCCAAAAGTGGAAGTGGTTCAAAATGTTATATAGACGAAAAGTTTATTATTCTCGAAATATGTCCAAAAATACAAATAAACATATGAGAAGGCTACAATCCGCTGTGCGGATCGCTTAATACCCTATCCCATCCCATCCTTAAAATTAATATCCCCAAAATGTGGTCTTTATGGTCATAAAGTATTGAAAATGACGTTGTCACAACATGCGGTTCAGAAGGTTTATCAAATTCTTGTATGGTTCGTCAAAAAACAACGTTTTTATACCCTATCCTCAGCTACATATACCTCAAGTATATGGATCGACTCAGAAACGCTAGCTGAGTCGATTAAGCCATGTCTGTCTGTCCGTCCGTCCGTCCGTCTGTCTTATAAAGAAACTTTTTCAAAATTCTTAACCGTTTGGCCAAAAACAAAAATTCACTGAACAGAGGGCGTGATAGTGGTCGTATTTTAGAATTTTTTACACTTGTACTTATATCAAATTTCATCACTCTAGCACAAAATTTAAGACCCAAAAAATCGGTGACATATATACGGACGGACAGTCATACATGGCTAGATCGACTCAGCTAGCCATTCTGAGTCGATCCATATACTTTGAGGTATAGCTATCTAGCGAAATTTTCTCTTTGTTACAAACTTAATGTAAAAGCTAATATACCCCTATAGGAAAGGGTATAAATAGATGCTGGTTGTATGATGTTAATCGAGAGTTCAAGAGATAAACGTTTTGTGAAGGCCTTGGCGGTTTCTTGCGATTGAAGTCTTCGACAGTATTTCTGATTTGTTGTGGCTTGGTGGAATCCGTATTCTTACCTTGGCTGCAAGAAGGTAGTGGTCCGATTCTATATTAGCCCCTCGGAATGTTCGACCATTCAAAATACTGGATACGTACCATTTGTCTATCGCAATGTGATCAATTTAATTGTCCGTTCATTGATCAGGAGATCGCCATGTCCCCTGATGAACACGGTTTCCTAACCTCGAGGAAACCGTGTGCTGCCTATAGTGTTAATTCGTTCTGCAGCAAAGTCAATGGCGCTGTCGGCTTTGTTTTGCGACAATACTGCTAAAGATGTATTTTCCTCCTACCTTTGCATTAAGATCTCCCAGAGCGATACTTCGATAGTCGCTCATAAGTTTTTTCAAGGACCGTGGGCGCATATAATGCTTATGTTGGCCAATTTCGCCATGATTCAGATTGTTACAATGCGTTCGCTAATGTTGTGAAAGCATACGATTTCTTGCCTAAGTCTGACACTTATAGCAAATCGGCTTCCGAATAGTCGCTGTTTCTGCTAATTTTAACACACTCCGTAGTAAATGTCACAGTTTGTCCTCCTCTTTTTGCCCGGCCCATCCCATTGTATTTCCCTGATGGCAGTAATGTATGCTTTGTAGCAGCTTAGGGCTTCCGCTAGTTGTTCGCCTGCATCTCTTCTGTTTCTCACATTCCAGGTGCAGATACAAACGTCGTTGTCCTTTTTTCATTTAGCACGGTCGTCAGCAATAAAATCAGTCCTTTCCGAGGCTATTGGTTGCTTCGTAACAATGCTTTTTTGTATGAGTTGTTAACCCAACGCACATCCTCCAACCAGGAGGGACAGTTCTCATTTATTAGATACCCCTAGGATACGGACATCAGTATCTTCTACGGGATTGAGCACTGCCTTTCGGCCTTTCGGTTCATTCGCAACCAGCTTTGTTCAACGAGCCTGACTTGTCCTTGAAATTCCTAGATAGCCGGTTGTCCGAATATGTCGAAGCAGCTCATCTAGGTTCGCCTGGGACGGCAGACCGGGTATACATTCCGCGCCATTCTGACCAGGCTGTTCATAGTGTTGCTGATTTTCGTCTTGTTATCAATACTTGCACTTATCATTTAACAAGACAAACCCGGTTGGATGAGACCAGTACCCGATGGATACCACTTGGAGGTATAAATAAGCGCAGTTGATATGTAGTCAGAGTTACAACCACTAGGCATTGCCAAATTAAAGCCAATTAGAATCTACCCTCGTTCTACAACATCCAAACTGACCTCAAATTACTTAAAGTGCATCACTTGACGCAGTTAGCGAAGGACTGGGAGAGGCCTGTTGGTTAAGGGCTAGGTTCATTCATTTAACAAAGTGTGTATAGTAATCACTCGCTCTTACCGCTTCAACCAGTTCATTGGAATGTCTTTAGCGTTGATGAATGTGTGCGTTGAGTGAACGCAGCTGAACGACTATTTTCAATGTTATTATCTCGGTGTGAAGCGAATCATAGCGAAAACAGTATTGCATTCGAAAACATGTCTACTCAAGTCAATGGGTTGATAATGTCAAAGTTGTTCAATGCTTACATACCGACATAAAAGATGGCGCACCCTGTAGTTACTCCATATTCAACAATTTTTGTTTATATGTTCATATAGGTTAAAATAGCATTCGTCTGACATAATTGAGTATTATCGAAATTCCAAGTGGATCATAAACCAAATGGTTTAGTTTACTTGTAATTTGGACCATTTAAGGACAAGAGTTCCCAAACTAGTTATTTTCCATCTGGAAGCAATCCGCCCAACGTACTCCGTAAGACTTCATTCAAATACGTTTCATAAGCACCGGCTGACAAAATTCAAATTATACTCTACATGGATTAATTACGTTTATACCAATGTCATTCTTAATAAAATATAAAATAACCATAACCACCCCCACTCCACTATGCCCAAGTGTTGATTAAAGTCATGTCCTTCATGTTTATTTCCCAGCTGCAAAACCCCCTTTTACATTCGGCCATCATAAACTAAATGCTCAACTGTATTAAGTGGATATAAAAATTTGCTTTTACATGTGCTGAACCCACGCGTTTGCATATTGGGGTGACCTTTTATGTGCATACATTCACAATATGTCCAGTCCATCTTGTGTGTTGATACCATGCGCTCCCCAATCGTATTATTTCTGAGCACATACGTATAGGCGGAAGTAAGACATCATAAACGGATAAAAAAAATACAGGATATACCCTTCGTTTACAAGGATTCGACAATATCTTTTTTCACTTAAGGCGAAATATTTGAATCAACCCAGTCCCACACAAACATATACAGCATCCCACATAACAAAACCTAAAAACCAATCGCCTATCGGGGAAATTGGGTAATAATGGCTTCAACATGGAATGTCTAATTTTTCGATTATGGAAAATTATTTGGTCCGTGACTCGAATACACATTGCAATGGTATACCCTACGTCCGATGTATCTCGAATCGATGTCAAATATCATATCATGGCCAGATAATTTTTTTTTGCCATTTGGTGCTTATCTTGGAACAGGTAGTTTTTTTGTCGTTTACTACTCGATTTTCCTACCAATATAGAACGCACGTTTTGACATAAAATTGATTGGAATCGTTCAGTTTGACATAATTACATGCAAACGGCAAAGGTCGATACAGAAGTTTTGTCGTTTGGAACCATAACAAGTAAAACCCTGGGGCAAAAAAAACGAGTTTGGCAGTTTTGGACTAGTCACAGGGGTTTTAATGGACCACACACACACAAAGGCACCAGAACAACTTGTGAATTTTATGTCTCTGACTGGCTGAATATTATCTGAAATCGTGCGTGTCAATCGGAAAATTTGATTTTTAACCAAATTCAATTGGGTTGATGTTGATTTGAATCTGTTGCTCTTTGAATAGACAATGCACCCAAAAACAAAAAAATCCAAAGCCCAAGAGACTGTTGAATTTGACTCAAAATTAAAATCCACTGGGATGCTTTAATAACATATGCTCAAGCAGCTAAAAAAACACCGCAAAAAAAACAGCTGAAAAGGTAGAAAAAGTTAAAGTAGCCAAAAAGCCAAAATTTTCACAAACTACGCGGCCATCAGATATCCGTTCGGATCTTGTACATCCAAAACCAAATTTACAAACGTTTGCTCAAGCTACATATCCAATAACGCCAAAAAAATATCTCACCTGGCCCAGTTTCATTCTTTCAAAACTTGAGGAACAAAGCAAAACGAATAAACTTATTTTTGACAGGCTCGTTAAGCTCGAAAATAGTATTCGCAATAGAAGTACCCCACATTTAACATGAATAGATTGCTTAAAATTCTTACGTGGATTCCAATGGCCTTTGGCAAAAACTTGGAGAACTTGAATTATTTATGCAGGAAAAAGATATAGGACATCTGTTTAATATCCGAAACTCACGCAAAGAGTAATTCGAATTTAAAAATTAAAGGTTACCTCGACTATCATGCTCTACGTCCATCGAATAAGGCTAGAGGTGGAGCCTCACTATATATAAAAGAGTGTATCGAACATTCGATTGATCTTAAACTAGAAATCGAAACAATGCAAGTTAGCTCTATACAAGTCAAAAGCAGACAATCCTTTCTGAAGATATCGTCTATTTACTGCCCACAACGATGCAAGGCTGAGAAAATTGACTTTGAAAACTTGCTTAATTCCCTTGGACAACGTTTTGTCATCGGAGGGGACTTTAATGCAAAACATACATTCTGGGGGATCTAGATGTATATCACAGAAAGGTAGGATGCTTTATGATGTAGGTAGAAAGTACAATACCGAATTTCATTCTACGGGAAAACCAACTTACTGGCCAACTGATGTCAGGAAAATACCGGATTTGATCGATTTTTTCATTGTATAAGGTCTGCCGTCCAATCGAATCAAAGTTGAAGAATGCTTTGATCTTTCCTCTGATCATTCTCCAGTCATTTTGACAACGAGCGATTCACTGATTATAAATGAAAAACCACCCGGCTTAACTAACGGGAAAACCAACTGGGAAGGTTTCAAAAACGATATTGAAAATAATGTCCGACTGGGTGTATTGCTTAGAACACCATTGGAAATCGAAGTCGCTGTTGACTCCTTTATCGATACCATCCAAAAAGCAGCATGGAATAATATTCCTCAACAGAACAAAATAGTGAGCTATAGCAAAATTAAGTACCCCAGAGATATACAAGATTTAGTAAGACAAAAAAGAAAAGCTCGTAAAAGATGGCACCAAACTCGTGCCCGCAAGATAAAACACATCTCAATCGGTTGAGTAATTTGCAATTTTTTAATTAAATTCGATTAAAAATTTTAAAAAACCATGCAGTAGAAACTTATCTGCAAAGCCTAACCGCTGGAAAGGAATCGAATTATTCGCCCTGGAAAGCAATTAGAGTCATAAAACGGCCAAAAATCGCTGTACCTACCGCCAATTAGGGTAACTCAAGACGTTTGGGCAAAAAGCGATAAGGAAAAAGCTGACATTTTTGCCTCACATCTTGAGGAAACATTTAAGCCATTTGATGGTCCAGCGCAAAATGAAAACATTAATATATTCGAGAGTACAACCTATAATAACATAGTAAGATATGCAAGTATTGCCGAGCTTAAACGGGAAATACAGAAACTAAAGCCTAAAAAAGCTCCGGGTTATGACCTGATTACAGGAGAACTTCTTAAAATGTTGCCTCGGAAAGCATTAAATAAGCTTCTTTTTATTATAAATGCAACAATCAGATTAGAATACATACCAAGACAGTGGAAAGTCGCGGAAGTGATTATGTTTCTAAAACCAGGAAAATCACCAAATGAAATAAAATCCTACAGGCCTATTTCACTTCTTCCAATAATTTCAAAAGTTTTTGAACGGATATTACTCGGTCGCTTACACCCCATAATTGAACAGAAACGTCTTTTACCTAACCATCAATTTTGATTTAGAAGTAAACATTCAACGGTGGACCAAGTACATCGAATTACAGATGTAATTGAAACAGCTTTCGAAGAAAAGAAAAATTTGTTCAGCCGTATTTCTTGACGTGTCGCAAGCTTTTGACAAGGTGTGGCACAAAGGCCTTACTTATAAACTAAGTCAAGTTCTGCCATAACAATTATATAAAATCCTCGTGTCGTATCTTGAGCATAGACTCTTCCGTGTGAAACTTGGAAGCGAATATTCCGAGTTCATAGAAATAATGGCAGGTGTACCGCAAGGAATCGTCCTTGGACCAATCTTGTACCTCCTATTCACTCGTGATATCCCACAAACAAACGATACAATAGTTGCAACGTTTGCTGACAATACTGCTATACAAGCAGTTGGAACAACAATAGAGGAAACAAATTACAAATTACAAAACGCTCTTAACGAGGTTAATGAATGGACTAAACCCTGGCGGATTGCACTTAATGAGAGCAAATCGATCCATGTAGATTTTTCGTATAAACGGACAAACAATTTGCCTGTATTTCTAAATACGGTTCGAGTCCCGTTTGCATATGAAGCGAAATATCTCGGTATGACGCTCGATGCAAAATTAAAATGGAAGTCGCATGTAAAAAAGAAATGCGAAGAACTAAAAAAATATATACAGAGAACTGTACTGGTTGCTCGGAAAATATTCGAAGCTTAACCTTGATAACAAGCTGCTATTATACAAGCAAGTGCTAAAACCGGTTTGGACATATGGTATACAACTACGGGGTTGTACCAGCGAAACGAATTTAAACATTTTACAAACTTTTGAAAACAAAATGTTAAGATCATTCGTCAATGCGCCGTGGTACGTAAGCAACGAAGATCTACGCAGAGATCTGGGTATTCCCGCGGTTAAAGATGAAACAAAAAATTTTGCACGAAAACATAAAAAACGTTTATAAGGACACGTTAACACAACAGTCCTCCAAATTCTTGACGAAACAAATATATTGCGGCGTCTTCAAAGAACAAACCCCTTAGATTTGGCCCGATAATAACAAACCGCGCTATAAATTGCAGAAAAAGCAGGAACTCTCAAAGGAAAGTTACCTGCCAAACATATTATATACTCGTGATAAAAAAATTGCTGGATAAGTCGAATACTTAGTTGCAATAGAAATACAAAATGGGTGGTGGTTTTAGTGAGTAAAAATCTCACACTACTTTGGGCACGTGCTCATCGTGTCTATGAAGATTTCCACCAGCCCACGGAAAAAAAAATAGCCAAAAAGAGCAATGGAAAATGTAATAAGACATTGCAGTCGCAGCGGTAGCAAAAACACTAAATGAGGTGTCTTTAAACTGCCGTAGACCATTACAAACGTAAAGGTATGGCTACAGTTAGCAGGTCAAGAACTGGCAGACTACAAGCTCGAATCTGTGTTGATAAGTATCAGAAAAAAGATACAACGCCTTACAATACAAGTGGGCGAACAAACCATTGGATCGAGTCCACACATCAATGATACTGGATGACAGGCTCAACTTTAAAGAGCATATGAAGTACGCAGGAGAATGGACTTCCTAAGCAGTAGTGGCGCTGTCGAAAATATTGCCAAACGTCGAAGGACTCAGTCAATAGTTATGTACGCGTCCCGATATGGGCATCAGCAGTGGATCTTAAAACATACATGAAATGTATAAACGCAGTTCATAGAATTGCATCGCTAAGAGTATGCTGCGTCTTCAGAACCGTGTCGGAAAACGGTATCAGTTTCATCTCTAGCCGAATGCCAATCGACCTAAAAATAAAAAGGTGTGCGGCTCTCAGCGTGAAACAACCTGAAGATAGAAGAACCATCAACGAGTTGCTGCACGCAGATTGTCAAAGCAGCTGGAACTACCCGATCAAAGAAAGATGGACACATACTCTCATCTACGATATAGAAGAATGGGTCAGTACGAAATATGAAGAAAACTTCTATGTAACGCAGTTTTTGTAGGGGCATGGTTGCTAGAGAGATGGCCACTGTCCAAAACGCACCCGAACAGCCGCGCGGGCTCTGAAAAGTCAGCAGTCCATAGATGGGACGTATGAACAGGATGTGACATACAGACAATTGGCAAACATACATAAACATTCCTAAACATAAACACATGTACAGCGACAATACACATCCACACAATGGCATACACATTCGTGCACACACATTCCGACATTGACAAACAAAAGATGCAGCTGGGGCAAAAAGCCCGCCCCCGTGTGAAGCAGGGACTGGAAGCATAGGTGGTTTTACTTCTGGTTAAATCCCGCGCTACGGCTTTCGAAGCTTTCCACCTACTTAAAACCCTAATAAGATAAAATTCTAAACAGCATGAAATCCGTTCTGCAAAAATCTACCAACACGATGTTAGAACGAATAAAATGTCTAGGGAGGCAGAACGGCATTAAATGACCTGTTACCGAAAAGACAAACATGAAGTATAAAATAAAAAAAAATGAATAGAATTCTAATAGTTAGTATCGATAATCGCAGGACAGAGATTTAAGTCACACTCGATATTGACCAAATCAACATACGACTAATCTTAGAGATTCACTTTGAACTGCAAGGGTATAAGTTGCTATCCCACATCCTCATAATTGTAAAAAAGTCGGGGAAGCAGTCTTAATAAAAAAACATGTAAGAAGGCTACAATCCACACTGCGAATCGTTAAATACCATATCCCATTCCATCCTTAAATTAAACCTGGCCCTGTCCTCTAGGGGTATTTAATAAATTAAAAACTGGAGCTCCAAGTTGGGGGTTGTGCCTTGGGTTTACTATATCCACTCACGAAAAAAAATAATTATTACGAAGCAACTAAGAGCCTCGGAAAGGATTGATTTTTTTTGGAGACCTTGCTAAACGAAAACCAGAGAATGACATTCGTATCGGCAGATGATTAATACCCCAATGCAGGACATATTTCATTGGTACAAGTTTGAAAATCATATGTAAGGCACGAACTTCATCATTGCTAATGACCAAGATCGATCAAACACGACTTGTATTCCAAGGTCTATCACTCCATAGACCTCAGAATACCATAAATTCCCGAAAAGTCTGGTAACCACAACCACCACGATACTCCTACAAGGGGACCAAGCTCTTAATCATACAAAGCCATGCTGTTCAAGGAGTACCTACATGTCTAAGAGGCTCCTGATTCCCGTGGAAACAGACTATAGCCTATGGTTAAGCTCCACACGATCATGTTTATGACTCCCTTACAACCCATTCCGGATTCTTAAAGTTACTCAGCACCACTAATAGCCGAGGTTAGGGATCAGCAGCATCACCAAACAACTTTCCAACTTCATGAGCCCATACTTTTTTTTAATTACTACAATTGGTTATCGAACATTAAGTCATAATTAACGGTATGCCCTAGGAGTACCCCGTCACAAAACGCTATTCTTGAACAAATTTAGCAATCATTTATGGACGCGAACCTTTATGAAGCTGGTTTTGGTTGATTCACAATGGGCCATCACAGATGCAATTGTAATTATCGTCAAAGCCAGGCATACAAGACTCGAATAGAAACCTTTCGAGATAAACCGTATATGAGACACAGTCGATGATAAGGATATGGAAAAACCACTTTTGCAGTCTGTTAAACGGCGATGACGAACAACATTCTGCTGTCAGGCTGAACGAACCTTTAAATATTGGCAACGAAAGCGAAAACTGCCAACCACTAGACCTAAGTGAAGTGAGGACAGCAATACCTTAACTCAAGCTTAATAAGGCTGCCGGAAATGATGGCCTGAGCTTTATAAAGCCGGCGGAGATGATTTCTTAAGTAATATTCACCAACTCATAAGCCAAAGCTGGACGGATGAATGTACGCTTCAATAATGGATCCTCAGCATCTTTTTCCTGATCCACGAAAAATTATTTCCACTGAACATCTCCAACTTCAGAGGCATAAGTCTCCTCAACATCGCCTACAAGATCCTATCTGCCGTAATATGTGAGCGACTGAAATCAGTTACCAACAACCTGATCGGCACTTATCAGTGTGGTTCTAGGCCAGGAGAGTCCACAACAGATAAAATCTTCACACTTCAGCAGATCCTGAAAAAAAAACCGCAAGTAGTCGAAATCGATACGTTTATAAAGACGCACTATATGCGTTCATCTGTGCAGGATGACGATTAAGAATTCACTTTGCTCCATCAAAAGGATTTCGGCAAGGCGATGTACTTTGATACTCGATTTCAATGGACCCTCAATTATATAGTCAGCTATGGCAGCGATATTCACGTCCGAATAAGAGTTACGCGCATTTCCGGTGATTCTTCTCTTAAATGTTGTTGCACTTGATTCAAGGCTAGCGTCTATGCTTAAGTATACGAGTCGAATGATTGGCATAGGACGGCTGATAAATCTGTCCCAAAACTTAAGTTTTTCCGTTAAAAAAGTCACGATCTTGGCGATTATAGCGTTCCATGGTTTGTCGACGTGTTCTCTGTATCTTGTATCTTTGCAAATATTAAAACAAAACTAACAATTGCCGCCATTTGCAAAATGTATTGCATCTTCCGATAGGGTGACACAACTTCGCCTGTATCTTAATTGAGTTTGTATTGGTTTTAATATATTTCATAGAACAAAACGTCATTGTTTTGTTTCAATAGTCCTTTCAAAAAACTCCTTTCGCCTTCATTAAATTTTAAATGCGTTATTTTGGCAGGAACAGTTTTACCATTCAGCATCTCATTATCTTTTCTGTTCTCCAAAAAATTGTCATGTCATCCACCCACTTGTAAAATATGTTCCTCGTTAAACATTTAGAGCATAACGTAGATACTTCCCTAGAAGAGAAAACTATTGGACTTGTATACAATATTACAGCTGGCGCATAGACTAGAAAATCCATATACATACTTATATACGTGCTTTATCGCAGTATAGATGAACGCAATATTGTTAACCCGCCAAAAGGATTCTTTTCTCCTTGCGATTTATTCTGCTTCCATAGCCTCAGAAATTTCATTCACCACCAAGGCAAATAAGGAAAAAGCTGACACTTGCTCGTAAACCGCCGAAGAAAAGTCGTAAATAATGCCACACTAAAACTCCCCCAGACGTGTAAAGAAAATGGCTACAAGACAGTACAGATTGAATATTGAAAATTTTTCGGTTTACTAAATTTTATGGTGCAAAACCATTGCTGGTGTTTGAATTGTAAGCATAAGAACGCGGGGGCTTAAGGGAGGTTTTGTTTTATATCACTTAAGATTATGGGCTTTTTATATCCCATCCCGTGGGGGTGAAGTAGTGTTGATACTCTGTTTGTAACGTAGAGAAATAATTTAGACAGACATATAAGTATAGTATATGAATCGACTTAGAACCGATAGGTGAGTCGATCTAGCTATACTTCAGACCGTCCGATTTGTAGGTTTTAAATTTCGAGCTAGGATAATGGAATTTGGTACATGAGCTCTTTGTCCATGCCTCCACTGCAAGTGTAAACATACCCCTAATGCCACACCTACTTTTTAAAAAAACGTCATTTTTGGTCAAACATACGAAATTTCGAAAAAAAAAAGTTTTTAGCTTTGCCTACTTTTTAGGTCGGTTTTTTGTAAATATTTAAAGAAATTCGAAAAATATTTCAGTCAAAATACTTAAGCAATATTATTATGTACATTTCGTTGGTAGAAAATTTAGAAACAGACCCACTTAATTTTTGAGGATGCGATGGAATAGGGTATTTAACGATTCGCACAGCGGATTGTAGCCATCTCATATGTTTTGTATAGTTTCTATGATCAATAACTTGTAGTCTTTCCTTAGCACTTTTTGTAGTAATTTTTCAATGCAAGCAGTTTTATGTGGCGTATTCCATGATGTGCTTGTTGATAGGAAAATATGTTTTAGCGCATTTGTGTTTCTTATATTTGGGATTATATGACGCATTTTCTTCAAGCAGGTTTGCATGTCTTAAATGGGTGAAATACAGATGTATAGTTCATAAACAGAAATAATACATAGTTCGATTATGTTATGTAAAGAAAACCAAATGCTGCTAGTGAGTGTTGTAAAGGGTGGTCCAACGAAAACGCACGATGTAAATTGTAAATAAAACAAAAAAGTTTTCAGAGACTTTTCTTAATATCTGTTGTTATTATAGGAGGATCTATGACAATTATCTATGAAAAGAAATTATCGGCGAAATGATCGCCACGGCTTCGGTGGCATACATCTATCCGATGGTTCATATTTTAATGACTCTGAGACATAATTCAGGTTTAATCTCGTTAATGTGCCGCATTATCTCATCCTTTAGCTCTTGAATTGTTTTTAACTTATTGACGTACACTTTTTCTTTTAAATATCCCCAAAGAAAGAAGTACAACGGTGTCAAATCACGGCGGCCAATTAACATCGCCATGACGAGAGATAACACGGCCATTGAATTTCTCGCGCAAAAGAACCATTGTTTCGATTGGCATTATCCTGTTGGAAGCACATATCGTCCAGGTCCATATCCTCAAAAGAAGTCCGTTATCATCTCGCTTTTGCGAACACCATTCACGGTAACTGCTTGGCCGACCTCATTTTCGAAGAAGTACTGCCCGATGACTTCGCACCAAACGGTTTATGGGCTGGCTATAGGGATGCGATGCATCTACAAAGTCATTCTCTGTGGATGCATCGGATTTTCAAAAATCACTCGTGGATTCTCATTTTCCCAAATGCGGCAATTCTGCTATTTAACGAATCCACTGAGGTGAAAGTGTGCCTCGTGGCTGAAGAAGATTTTCTTTGTAAAGTCACACATCACTTCTGTCTGTTCAACCAACCAATCGGCGTATTGACGAAGTTTGAAATGGTCGGTAGGCTTCAGCTCTTGAGTCAGTTGAACCTTGTAAGCGTGTAAATTCAAATCTTTATTTAAAATTGGTATCAGTGATGTTCGTCAGATGTTCAATTATTCGGCACGATGATGAGTCGAGGTTGAAGTGACTTCTGCCACACTATCGCGGACAACAGCAATGTTTTCCGCAGAACGAACTGAGCGAGCATGCACAGGTGTTTTCACATTCGGTCGATTATGCTGACCAAAAAATCACCAAATGCAGGAAATAGATTTTTATTCAAACGTCAATTTTCGTACAAGGCTTCAACAATCTTTACACGCTACTCATTTATTTACCTCTCCATGGTTGAATTTGTCAAACACTGAAACAAAGAAATGTAAAACTTGACGTTAAGGTGTGACTCACAATTATTAACATCGTGCATTATCGTTGGACCACCCTTTAGTAAGATAAAAGAATTTGTATTTCGAAATTGCGAGTCGTTTAGTGGCGCAAGGGTTGGGGTTGAATTCCCAGCCTAAAGATTTTCCAGTGGCCCTCCTCTCGCGATAATCTGACAAATCATCCGAGTCGAGTAGTAGAAATTGCTACGAAAAACTTATCTTAACTCAGCCGTTCGGATTCGAATTAAAACATACATATATTAACGGTTCTGAGAAAAATCACAGCCCTGGGTACTAACGATCTTGTTAGCGCAACAAGATCATTAGTACACATTCATTTCTAAACTGCTTTAAGGATTTAAGGAAATTTTAAAAAGCTAGCTGAGTCGATTAAGCCGTGTCTGTCTGTATCCGTTTGTAGGTCAGAGGTTTTTAGGCCTTAAATTTTTAGCTAAGACGATGAAATTTGGAATACGTGATCATTGTACGTGCTTTTCGAACAAGTGTACAAATTTTCTAAATCCGCCCACTGCCGCGCCCACTTTTTAGAAATGCCTTTTTTTTTAGTCAAACGGTTAAGAATTTTGAAAAAGTGTCTGAAAAGCATATTTAAACAATCTGAATAACTATATTTCGTCTATACCTATAAAGTTTTTTGCCACATATCTCATATGTTTTTTTAATAGTCGCTGTACAGCTCGTATAGTTCTTGGTTGAATCTTCGTCTCCATAGCCCATCAACACAAACGGGACCGAAGATTTTCCGATTTTTTCTTTCTGTTTTTTCTCTTAAACGACCAAAGATTTCTTCATCCGCCTTTGATACGGTCCGTGCTTTAGAGGCGTAAAGCAGATCTGGGATGATCAGGGTCTTGTATAGGATCACCATAGTAGCTTGAGTGAGGGTTACTACAACTAAATTGCCATCTTAGGCCCCGTGTACTGCTAAGCCCACTCGATATAGCCTGAATCGGATTCTGCTAGTTAAAACGGCGGGGAAGGAAGAGAGGACATCGTTAGCAGCATTGACGGAAAACACATACTAAGCAATATCATGTCTGGCAACGGACTTAGCCTAAATGACTTCTCTGCGGAACCAAATGCCACTGTATAGATAAGCGAACATGGCGGCCTTGAGATCAACAAACAAATCAAATCGGTACAGTTGTTCTTAAGCTGAAAACTTGAAATATGTGAAATCAATTGCCGATAGAGGAGCCCCTCTGAACTGTGCCAATTACAGAGGCATAAGTCTCCTCAACATCACCTACAAGATCCTATCTGCCGTAATATGTAAACGCCAGAAAATTTTACCAACAACCTGATCGGTCCTTATCAGTGTGGTTTTAGGCCAGGAAAGTCCACAACCGATCAAATTTTCACACTTCAGCAGACTCTGGAAAAAAACCCAAATCGATACCCACCACCTATTTATCGATTTCAAAGCCGCATACGACAGCATTTATAGAGACGAACTATACAGAGCCATGTCTAGTTTTGGTATACCGCCCAAACTTGTCCGTTTGTGTAGGATAGGATGAAGAATTATTGCTGCTCCATCAGGGTCGGAAACGACCTCATCGACTCAATACATACCAACAAAAAATGGTGCAACTACTAGCATACGCCAACGATATTGACATTGGTAGGACTCAACGTGATGTCATAGCCACGTTTGCTAGTATAGAGAAGGAAGTGGCAAAATGGGTTTAGCAGTAATTTAGGGTAAGACTAAGTATATGCTGTCAATACGAAATAACATACAACATCAACGAATTGGACCGAACGTCACCATTGACAGATATAACTTTGAGGTAGTACGGGACTTTGTCTACCTCGGCTCCGCTATTAACTCTGACAACAACATCTCGTCAGAAATCAAACGAAGAATTACTCTTGCCAACGGCTGTTTCTTTGGGCTAAGAAGGCAATTTAGTAGTAAAGCTCTCACTCGAACGACTAAGGGATCCTATATAAGACCCTTATGATCCTGCTCTGCTGCGCTGAAGCATGGACCGTATCAAAAGCGGACGGGCTATGGATACCTGCATACCCCTGGTCAAAGAACTCGGCAGTTAGCTAAGTTAGCTAACTTAAAAATTCAAAATTCCTCTTCTTCTTCTCCTAAAAAAGCTGCTTCAAAACATATATAGATCCATTGCTTCAATCACTCATCGGTTTTGGGATGTTATGCAACTTAGCCTTGAAGTTAGTACTTTTTTTAGATCTTAGCGTTACTTAATTACTGTTTTTGCTGTATGTTAACGTTGACGGGTGATGATTGATGACAGCATACGAAAAGTCTCTGTTCTGCTTTACCCTTTGTAGTCTCCTTTCAGAGGCCATTCCAAACATCTTTTTGTTGTATAGTCGCTCTATAAGTTTGGCTGTGGCTGCAAAATTCTTAGAGTTAAGGTTTACCCATCTAAACTTATGTTCATTGAGGTTTCTGGAGATGTGCCACTTATATATGAACCTAAGGTCGAATTGATTGTTTCAGTCGTAGTCATGCGTAGTTATGCATAATGTTTGAAAAACACACATTTTTACAGCAGTGTAAAAAATAATATGGCCCATCAAAATAATTTTAAAACTGTTCGCGACCTATGTCTGTATGCGTTCATAATAAAACCATTTTAGTATTGCCTATAGCGTGAGAGGAGATTATACCACGCAGAAAACCTTGAATGCCTTAAATCCAGTACGTAAACTTTGAACATTCGTTAAACTTAATATATTTTTTGTATACCTACAAGTTTATAATATAAACACATATTCACTACACAGAAACTATAATATGACCAGGAAAACCAACATTACAACGACTTACACCCTTTTTACTTAAGCTCCGGATGTATAACCAAAGGGAGTGGAAATAACTTAATTAACAAGATGTACGTGTAAGAGTGGTTGGTGCTGTTGGTATTTGGAAAATAACCCTTAAAAGTGAATATTTCGGTGACCATTTTACACCAACTTATAAAAAAATTGAGAATGTGTACGTGGCGACGACAAAAATCGGATAATTAAATTAAAATAAAACAACGGTTATCAGAGATGTTTATTACATTCTACAGCTATCTCGTTGACAAAAGTAAGTGAGATGATTTATGTAGGTTGATAGGGACTAATTTAATTAAGGATGAAATACATATGACGGGTTTTTCAGTACATACGGGAAAATAAGGCTTTATAAACAACGTTTTTTTTCAAGATAACGTTTATTAAAATTCTGAAAATGGATCAATATTTCTAAGTATAATATTCTTTGGTTAGGAGTTAATAAAAAAAAAACAAATATGTAACTAATATATGCTTTCGAAAAAACTTATCTAACATGGATATAACGGGTGATTTTTTAGCTGGTTTGGTTTTGGCAACACTGGTTTTGACAGCTGACGTGTGTTTAGTACCTTGTGTCACTGACCACTGTCAAACAGCTTCAGTTTGGTTTGCAATTTAACCATGGATCGTCTTACAAATGAACAACGCTTGCAAATTATTGAATTTTACTATCAAAATTCGTGCTCGGTTCGAAATGTTCATCGCGCGCTGCTTCCATTTTATGATCGGCATTCTCGACCTTCTGAGCAGTCTATTCGGAAGATTGTGACCAAATTTCGCACCAAATTTACTTTGTTGGACATTAAACCACCAACACGTTTACGTACTGTGCGTAGTGAAGAAAATATTGCGGCCGTATCAGCTAGTGTGACAGAAGACCGCGAAATGTCGATTCGGCGCCGTTCCCAGCAGTTAGGCCTTTGTTACAGCACTACGTGGGAAATTTTGCGGAAGGATTTGGGCGTAAAGCCTTTTAAGATACAGCTGGTGCAAGAACTAAAGCCAGCCGACCTACCACAACGCCGAATTTTTGGTGAATGGGCTCTTGGAAAGCTGGCCGAGGATCCGCTTTTTTATCGAAAAATTGTGTTCAGCGATGAGGCTCATTTTTGGTTGAATGGGTACGTAAATAAGCAAAATTGCCGCATTTGGAGTGAAGATCAGCCAGAAGCATTGCAACAGCTACCAATGCATCCCGAAAAAGCCACTGTTTGGTGCGGTTTATGGGCCGGCGGCATTATTGGGCCATATTTCTTCAAATATGATGCGAATCGCAGCGTTACTGTCAATGGTGAACGCTACCGAGCGATGATAACAAACTTTTTTTCGCCCGAAATGGAAGTTCTTGACTTGCATGATATGTGGTTTCCACAAGACGGTGCCACATGCCACACAGCACGCGAAACAATGGCGCAATTGCGAGGCGAGTTTGATGAACAGTTAATTTCACGTTTCGGGCCGGTCAATTGGCCGCCTAGATCGTGCGATTTGACACCATTAGATTATTTTTTGTGGGGGTATGTCAAGGCTAATGTCTATAGGGACAAGCCCGCTTCGATTGACGCACTGGAAGCCAACATCCATGCATTCATTCGTGAGATACCGGCCGATATGTGTGAAAGAGTATTCCAAAATTGGACTCAGCGGATGGGCTACCTGACTCTGATTGGCGTTAACTTGGCAATGCCCAGTGTTGCAACTCTGACTACACATCAAATGTGCTTATCTTTACCTCCAAGTGGTAACCATCGGGTACTGGTCTCATCCAACCGGATTTGACTTGCTAAACGATAAGTGCGAGTGTTGATAACACGACGAAAAACAGCAACACTATAAACACCCTGGTGAGAATGGCACGGATGAATACCCGGGCTGCTGTCCCAGGCGAACCTAGATGAGCTGCTCTGACATATTCGGATAACAGGTTGTCTAGGAATTTCAAGGGTTAGTCAGGCCCCTTGAACAGAGATGGTGGCGGATGAACCGAAAGGCCAACGGCAGCGCTCAATCCCGTAGTGGATACTGATGGCCCCGTGTCCTGGGGGTATCTAATAAATTGGAACTGGCCCTCCAGGTTGGGGGTTGTGCTTTGGGTTAACTACCCACCCACAGAAAAAAAAAAACATGGTTACGAAGCAACCAATAGCCTCGGAAAGGACTGATTTTATTGTTGACGACCCTGCTAAACGAAAAAAGGACAACGACGTTCGTATCTGCACCTGGAATGTGAGAACATTTAACAGGAGAGGTGCAGGCGAACAACTAGCGGAAGCCCTAAACTGCTACAAAGCAGACATTACTGCCATCCAGGAAATACGATGGGATGGCCGGGCAAAAAGAGGATGAAAAACTGTGACATATACTACGGACCGTGTTATAGTGAGCAGAAACAGCGACTATTCGGATGCGGATTTGTTATAAGTGCCAGACTTAGGCAAGAAGTCTTATGTTTCCAAGACATTAGCGAACGCATAGTAACAATCCGCATCAAGGCCAAATTCGCCAACATAAGCCTTATATGCGCTCACGCTCCGACGGAAGAAAAAGATGATATAGCTAAGGATTGCTTCTACGAGCTCCTCGACAAAACCTATGAGCGACTACCGAAGTACGATGTTAAAATCGTGCTGGGAGATTTTAACGCAAAGGTAGGAAGAGAAGACATCTTTAGAAGTATTGTCGGAAAACATAGCCTACACGACAACACGTCTGCTAACGGACTTAGGCTAATTGATTTCGCTACGGAACGAAATGCCACTATAGCCAGCACACGGTTTCCTCACCTCGATATCCATAAGGGGACATGGCGGTCTCCAGATCAACGAACGGTAAACCAAATTGATCACATTGCGATAGATAAGAGGCACGCATCCAGTATTTTGGATGTCCGAACATTCCGAGGAGCTAACATCGACTCGGATCACTACCTTGTAGCAGCCAAGGTAAGAATGCGGATATCCACCACGCCACAACAATCCAGAAATACTGTGAAAAAATTTAATGTCGGAAGACTGCAATCGCAAGAGACCGCCAAGACCTTCGCACAACGCGTATCCCTTAACCTCTCGATTAACACCATACCACCAGCATCGAATGTCGAAGAGCAATGGCAACGATGCCAACAGGCCATTAGATCAGCCGCAACTGAGGTGCTAGGTTTCTCGCGGCCACCAGCAAGAAACCCCTGGTTTGATGAGGAATGCCGACAGATGCTCGCAGCCAAGAACGAGGCCTACAAGGCTAAGCTGCAGGTGAAGACGAGAGCTGCCATTGAGCTCTATAGGCAAAGAAGAAGGGAAGAACATCGGCTTTTCAGAAAGAAGAAAAAAGAGCAAGAAAAGCGCGCGATCGAGGATATAGAGAGGTGCCACTCCAGGAACGATGTTCGCAAGTTTTACCAAAGTGTAAAACGTCAAAGCCAAGGATACAAGGCTCGAACAGAATCCTGTCGTGATGAACAAGGAAATATTGTAGTTGAGACACAGTCGATGCTGAGGATATGGAAGAACCACTTCTGCAGACTGTTAAACGGCGATGACGAACAACATTCCGCTGTCAGGCAGAACGAACCATTCAATATTGGCAACGACAGCGAAAACTGCCAACCACCCGACCTGAGTGAAGTGAGGATAGCAATATCTAAACTCAAGCTTAATAAGGCTGCCGGAAATGACGGCCTTCCCGCTGAGCTCTATAAGGCCGGCGGAGATGACTTGGTAAGTAACATCCACCAACTCATAAGCCAAATCTGGTCGGATGAAAATATGCCTGAAGAATGGAACCTCAGCATCGTTTGCCCGATCCACAAAAAAGGAGACCCTCTGAACTGCGCCAACTACAGAGGCATAAGTCTCCTCAACATCGCCTACAAGATCCTATCTGCCGTAATATGTGAACGCCTGAAACCGTTTACCAACAACCTGATTGGCCCTTATCAGTGTGGTTTTAGGCCAGGAAAGTCCACAACCGATCAAATTTTCACACTTCGGCAGATCCTGAAAAAAACTCAAGAAGTCCAAATCGATACCCACCACCTATTCATCGATTTCAAAGCCGCATATGACAGCATTTATAGAGACGAACTGTACAGAGCCATGTCTAGTTTTGGTATACCGCCCAAACTCGTCCGTTTGTGTAGGATGACGATAGAGAATTCTCGCTGCTCCATCAGGGTCGGAAACGACCTCACCGACACATTCGATACCAAAAAAGGATTTAGGCAAGGCGATGCGCTGTCATGTGACTTCTTTAATCTGATTCTTGAGAGAATTGTGCAAAACTCCAAAGCCAACACCAGAGGCACAATTTTCCAAAAGTCGGTGCAACTACTGGCATACGCTGACGATATTGACATCATTGGTAGGACTCAACGTGATGTCATAGCCACGTTTGCTAGTATAGAGAAGGAAGCGGCGAAAATGGGTTTAGCAGTAAATGAGGGCAAGACGAAGTATATGCTGTCAACACGAAAGGACACACAACATCGACGAATTGGACCAAACGTCACTATTGACAGATATAATTTTGAGGTAGTACGGGACTTTGTCTACCTCGGCTCCGCTATTAACTCTGACAACAACATCTCGTCAGAAATTAAACGAAGAATTACTCTTGCCAACCGCTGTTTCTTCGGGCTAAGAAGGCAATTTAGTAGTAAAGCCCTCACTCGAACTACTAAGGAGACCCTATATAAGACCCTGATCATCCCAGTCCTGCTCTACGGCGCTGAAGCATGGACCGTATCAAAAGCGGATGAAGAAATCCTTGGTAGATTCGAGAGGAAAATTCTTCGAAAAATCTTCGGTCCCGTTTGCGTTGACGGGCTATGGAGACGAAGATTCAACCAAGAACTATACGAGCTGTACAGCGACATGCCCCTGGTCAAAAAACTCCACATTGGACGTTTAAGATGGCTAGGACATGTAGAACGAATGGACACCAATACTCCGGCTCGCAGAGTCTTCGATTCCCAGCCAGACGTCGGACGCAGTAGAGGAAGACCTCGCCTTAAGTGGCGCGCACAAGTGGAAACCGACCTCAACCAACTTGGAGTGCGCAACTGGAGGCAGTTAGCTAAGGACCGGGCTAATTGGAGAGGCATGTTGGTTGAGGCCCAGGTTCATTCCGGACTGTAGCGCCACTTAAGTAAGTAAGTAAGTAAGGATGGGCTACCTGAGACGCAGCCGCGGTCAACATTTGCATGAAATTATCTTTAAACATTAAATTGCAAGGTTCAAACTATCGAAATAAATATTTCATTCATTTTTTCGAATTTTTTGTGTTTTTTTTTTTAAAAGAAGTTCTAAACCTCTTAAAAAATCACCCGTTATAAACAATAAACACAATGGCGCAAATTTATAGTCAATCGATGTTTAAGGGTTTAGCACCACACTAGTAATAAGGTACTTTAAATTATTTTCTATAATAGATACTTTTTAATCTGGCGCTAATTAGTGTATACTAATGAACATCCCTCTAAGAACTTTCAGTCAAACACACCTAATAAGTGACAGTCCTGACAATCAAACAAACCGAATTTCAAAAAAAAAAAAAAAAACAATCTCAAACACACATAAAAGTCTCAATAAAAAATATTTCAATTGTTTTTGCGTTTGCCGGCTTTGAGAAAAACAAAAAAAAAATCTTAATGAAATGGAGACTACCTATAGGAATAGGAAGTCCACTATTATTTACAGGAACATCAATATTGATATATTCAATCAGGAACTGCATGTTGTTTTTTTTTTTCGAATGTAACGTGATTTTTTAAGCGTAGTTTTTTAAAAATCAAATAAAACACTCAAATTTGCATCAAATATTCAAATTTTTTATTGTTCATGTGAATGTTGTCCGCTGCTCCGTTTCAAATGGTCCATTTTCGAGCATTTCGGCCAGTATTCCAAGAATTACGCGTGTTATGTTATCCTGTAAGGCTTCAATCGTGTTCGGCTTGTCCACATAGACTAACGACTTTACATAACCCCACAAGAAAAATGCAAGAGTTTTTTTTTGACTGGGGGCATATCGCTGTACAGCTCGTATATAGTTTTTGTTTAAATCTTCCTACCCATAGCCCGTCACCGCACACGGGACCGAACGTTTTCCAAAGAATTTTAAGACCTAAGACTGGGATGATCATGGTCTTATATAGGATCTTCTTAGTAGTTCGAGTGAGGGCTTTACTATAAATTGCCTTCTTAGCCCAAAGAAACAGCCGTTGGCAAGAGTAATTCTTCGTTTGATTTCTGACGAGATATTGTTGTCAGAGTTAATAGCGGAGCCGAGGTAGACAAAGTCCCGTACTACCTCTATGTTATATCTGTTAATGGTGACGTTCTGTCCAATTCGTCGATGTTGTGTGTCCTTTCGTGTTGACAGCATATACTTAGTCTTACCCTCATTTATCCAAACCCAGTTTTGCCGCTCCCTTCTCTATACTAGCAAACGTGGTTATGATATCCCGTTGAGTCCGACCAATAATGTCGTCGGCGTATGCCAGAAGTTGCACCGCCTTCTCATATGTTTTTTATCCATAATGCAATATTTTAAGATTAAATTCATATTCCGTTGTAATAATTTAAATGCTGCATATTAGATTGCCCACTCATAAAAAAAGGAAAAACAAATTCTTCCGCTCATATACAGATAATAAAACTCCTACCACTTACAAGAGAATGGTCTGCTACAGACACAAAGCACTCCTTTTCTTTGATATCTTTTAAAACTCCATAACTTCAATACATATACTCTGAAAATGTACTTCAAGTGAGTACACTTTGGTTTTACCAAAAGCAGAAAGCACAATCTGACTTAAGTCGATATTAAAGTGCGGCAAGAAGCTTTTTGATGGATAAGAAATAATTGCTTTTGAGAATACTACATACAAAGGATACTCTGTCGTAGAGCAGATAAGTTTCAATAGTTTCAAGTCCTCAAACGAGCAGAGTCCAAAATGGCCACAATATTTTAAAATAATATACGTATCAGGATTAACTTAGCAATTCAAGAAGACGATAGACAATACCATTTGGAAGGGACTATAGATAATTGCTTCCGTTTGAAATTCGCCACAAGGATGGAGCAATCCTGGGGCTATTATTCCGTAGTAATGAAAAGTCACTTCGAAGCGGATAGAAATATCGGATATTGTTAACATAAAATTATATATTCCATTTCAGAAGAGTTCCTTAAGGTCCACTGAAATTCCTCTTCTGCATAAACTCTTGTCGCTGGAATTCCAGATAGAATCTCCAACTGATGAGCTGATCATTGAAGGTGCATACTTCAATTAACATGAAAATTCTACCAAAATCATTGTCGTTACAAATCCAATTAAAGTTCCATCCCCAATTACCATAACCGAAATAATAGAATCGAGATACAAACGTTTTATGTGCATCAAATCAATCAAATCAATCAACAACAGCTTATTCCAGGGAAATATCCAATTAATTAAGACGGATTTGGACGCACAAAAAAAATAACACTTTTATCCAATTTATTTCATTTTAGAATCAGAGGAGATACTTTTTTTTGGTACGAATTATGTGGTCTATGCGCCACAGGCATTCTGAGTTCATTGACAGGATGGGAAAGGGAAGAGAAGTCCTAGAGAAATTTGTTTGCCCCCAGGGTGGGATAGGAAATACAATAATAATGATGCTGATGGGCTGGTGGTGGGTAACATAAAAGCTGTGATGTCCTTTTCTTATACTCGTGGTAGAGATACACTAGATATTGATAAGGAATTTTCCTTAGGTGATATTTTTTAATTGAGCTATTGGTTAGGCTTTCGTTTCGCATACTTGATTTTAATTTTCCCTTTGATCTGACGTGTGTACTAGCGGATTATTTTTAAGTGAATGCTGACAGGAACTGAATGTAATTTTGATAATTACTTCACAATGATGGTAGTATGTGTTTGGCATTCAATGTTTATGTATTTTGAGTGAGGGCTTAAAGAGTGAATAGTACTAGGTGGCGCAAAAGTAATCCTCCTATCAGAAAATGCTATAAATTTTGCGATTGGCCCCTAATGTCAGTGGGGCCTAATGGCGGCGGCCATTTACATGACATCATATTCTCGACTTGATGTAAAAACGAGTGGTGGGTGCACGACTGGGTCGTACGCAACTTTCTCTTTCACAGCGAGTTGGGTGTTAGATCAAATAGTGCGCATTTTGATTATTAATGCTAAAAATTATATAAAATGTCGAAATATGACTATACGAACTTTTACTCCGAAATTTGAAGGAATCGGTGTCTATATGAAAAATAATTAATTTTCGTTATTGGCCAAAACTGAAAATTCCGTTAAGTGATAGTTGGGCTAGAACTAATTATGTGGAATTGTTTAAAACTATTATATTAGTATATAAATTAAATTTCATTCAATTTGACATAGTAGTTTGCGAGAAATTAACAATTTTCTTTATATGGCCTAAATGACAAAATCCGTTATATGGATTTTCTCGCAAAAACTGGGTATGCAGTTTTGTTGGAACTAATATGCTTATAGTATATAGAAAGTTTAATCAAAATCGTTAGAGCCGTTTTCGAGAAAATTGAGGTTATGTGTAATTTTTATATGGCAGGTACCGTTAATAACATGGCTAAAAGCAAACAAAAAAAATGGCCTAGAATTATGACCAAAATAAGCTTGGATACGAAGTTTGAAGAAAATCGGCCAAGCCGTTTAGGCTGGGGAGACCATTACGGACAGACGGACCGACGGACCGACGGACGGAATTCCAAAAACCACTTTTTTAGGCTCCGCTATCATCGTAATGTTAGAATCAATCAAAATCTCGAGGTCGAAAATTTTCACGAAAACAATATCTTTCTCTTTGTAAGAGAAAGTTAAAAATTAAAAGACCAAATAAAAATAATCCACAAGAAGAATCAAAGTTTTTCATTTTTTTTTTAAATTACAGCCAAAAAACATCGGAAGGTTATTTTTGCGCCACCTTGTATTAAATGGGGATGCGTTGAATGAATTAGTTTTTATCGGAAGACCGCCAGTTGCTAAGGGGTGTAAGTTGAGTTTTAAGCAGTAAAAAGCAGAAGCAGATAAAAATATTGTACAAAGGTGGGATATCATAACGAGATAAAAGTTTAAGTAAGTGTTAACGTTTACAGATTTAATTGGGGTCACCTTCTAATCCCGTACGACTGGAAGGAACTAAGAGAATATTGGAACTAAAGTTTGCTGTTAATTCAATCAAAAGGGCCTTTCATGAAGCATTTCCTATCTATAAATTTAAATTGAAAATCGAAATTGTTTATTCGTTTGAAAGGCCTATCGACGGCATTATCTATGGCATATAACATCGTTTAAATGTCCGCCGCGACTTCTCTAGGTGGCGCGCATCCGAAACATCCATGACTGACGCATAAATCAGTCTGAATTTGACACACTGCGAATATTTTTCGTGGGCTGGTGTAAATCTATATTGCCCACAGTGGGCACCACCCTTTTTGTATTTGTATATGTATATAAGTACTCGACTTACCTCGCAATTTTTTTATCACGAGTATATATAAATGTTTGGCAGTTAACTTTACTTTGAGAGTTCCTGCTTTTCCGCAATTTATAGCGCGGTTTGTTATTATCAGCCAAATTCGAGTGTTTAGTTTATTGAAGACGCCGATATAAATTTGTTTCGTCAAGAATTTTGGGGACCATTGTGTTAACGTGTCCCAATAAACGTTTTTTATGTTTTCGTGCAAAATGTTTCGTTTCATCTTTAGAACCGTTTATAGTACGAAAAATCTTCACCAATTGATTTGCTCTCGTTTAGTATAATCCGTCAGGATTTTGTCCATTCCTTAACCTTTTTGACAAGAAATACCTTATGAGATTCTGTTTCTAAGGACCCGACAAAATCTTAAATTTTCGAGAAATCGAGAAAATCAACATAAAATTTGCATCAAAATGTGCAGTAAAGTTACTGTTTGAATTTTCGTTTTGAATTTTCGAGCCATCACAATACTTCCCTCTACTACGTATACTGGAGAGGTACAAAATAGTCAATACCATCCTATTCATGAATGTTAGTGTTATCTACTTTGAAGCAGCTTGTGGCTTATGGTAGTGTTACGCTTCACCTGGAATGTAAGCAAATTTTATGAAAAAGGTGCCAAGGCCTTCGCGCAACGCTATCCCTTAACCTCTCGATTGACACCGTACCAGCATCTAATATCGAAGAACTATGGCAACGATGCCAACAAGTCATTAAATTGATGACGACTGATGTTCTAGGTTTATCGCGGCCACCAGCAAGAAACCCCTGGTTTGATGAGGAATGGCGAAAGATACGTCAGGAACGAGGCCTACAAGGCTAAGCTGCAGGTCAAGACAAGAGCTGCCATTTAGAGCCGAAAAAGGAAGCAAAAACACCGGCTTTTCAGAAAGAATATTAAAGACAAGCAACATGCGCGATTAAGGATATAGGGAGGTGCCACTCTCAAGTTCGCAAGTTTTACCAAAAAGTAAGACGGCAAAGCCAAGGATAGAAAGCTCGAACAGAATTCTGTAGAGATGAAGAAATACCGTAGTTGAGACACAGTCGATGCTGAGGATATGGAAGAACCACTTTTGCAGACTGTTAAACGGCTGTCATGCAGAACGGACCATTTGATATTGCCAACGGCAGCGAAAACTGCCAACCATCCGACCTAAGTGAAGTGGGGATAGCAATATCTAAACTCAAGCTTAATAAGGCCGCCGGAAATGACGGCCTTCCCGCTGAGCTTTATAAAGCTGACGGAGATGACTTAGTAAGTAACATATACCATCTCATATGCCAAATCTGGTCGGATGGAAGTATGCCTAAAAAATCGAACCTCAGCATCGTTTGCCCGATCCACAAAAACGGAGACCCACTGAACTGCGCCAACTACAGTGGCATAAGTCTCCTCAACATCGCCTACAAGATCCTATCTGCCGTAATATGTGAACGCCTGAAAGAAAAGTCCACAACCGATCAAATTTTTACACTACGGCAGATCCTGGAAAAAAATCAAGAAGTCCAAATCGATACCCAACACCTATTTATCGATTTCAAAGCCGCATACGACAGCATTTATAGAGACGAACTATACAGAGCCATGTCTAGTTTTGGTTTACCGCCCAAACTCGTCCGTTTTTGTAGGATGACGATGGAGAATTCTCGCTGCACCATCAGGGTCGGAAACGACCTCATCGACACATTCGATACCAAAAAAGGGTTAAGGCAAGGTGATGCGCTGTCATGTGACTTCTTTAATCTGATTCTTGAGAGGATTGTGCAAAACTCCCGAGCCAACACCAGAGGCAAAATGACATGGTGCATTTGTCAGCGGGTGGTGGTGCAAGGGGCATTAAATCAATTCTTCATTCGGAACCTTATAACGTAAAAAGTACTACCAGGAATTGAATGAAATTTGGTTACATAATGTATTAGGCGTTACTCTTTAAAATGGTATATAAAAAATTTCTATAAACTTCGAACATAAAAAAATAATCGTGAAAATGTGACCAAATAAGTACTAAAATTGGATTTTTCCCAACACTTTTTCCATAGAAATTCTGAATTTTTTTTTTCAAATTCTTATAACTCGTAAACCGCTTAACAGATTAGAATGAAATTTGGCAAATTGATAGATTGGAAACTGTTCTTTAAAATGACATGGTGCATTTGTCAGCGGGGAGTGGTGCAAGGGGTATTAAATCAATTCTTCATTCGGCACCTTATAACGTAAAAAGTACTACCAGGAATTGAATGAAATTTGGTTACATAATTTACATTTTTATGTTACTTCGAACATAAAAAAATAATCGTGAAAATGTGACCAAATTAGTACTAACATTGGATTTTTCCCAACACTTTTTCCATAGAAATTCTGAATTTTTTTTCAAATTCTTATAACTCGTAAACCGCTTAACAGATTAGAATGAAATTTGGCTAGGACATGTAGATCGAATGGCTACTCCGGCTTGCAGAGTCTTCGATTCCCAGCCAGACGTCGGACACTGTAAGGGGAGACCTCGCCTTAAGTGGAGCGCACAAGTAGAAACCGATCTCCGCAACCGGTTAAGGGATCCGCGTTGCGCGAAGGCCTTGGCGGTCTATTGCGATTGCAGTCTTTCGACAGTATTTCTGATTTGATGTTGCGTGGTGGATATCAGCATTCTTGCTATAGCTGCTACAAGGTAGTGGTCCGAAACCGTGTGCTGACTATAGCGGAATTTCGTTCCGCAGCGATGTCACTTAGCCTATGTTCATTGTCAGACGTGCTGCCGTTTAGGCTGTCTTTTCCGAAAGTAATGCTTAAGATGTTTTCTCTTCCTACCTTTGCGTTGAAATCTCTCAGCGCGATTTTAACAAAGTACTGCGGTAATCGCTCATAAGTTTTGTCAAGCTGCTCGTAGAAGCAGTCTTTCGCTATATCATCTTTTTCCTCCGTGTCGGAGCGTGAGCACATATCAGGTTTATATTGTAAAATTTATCATTGATTCTGATTGTTTCAATGCGTTCGCTAATGTCTTGAAAATATAACACTTCTTCCCTAAGTCTTGCACTTATATCAAATACTTACCCGAATAGTCGTTGTTTCCGCTCACTAAAACACGATCCTCTTTTTGCCCGCCCATCCAATAGTATTTCCTGGATGGTAGTTTTTTCTGCTTTGTAGTAGCTCATGGCTTCCGCTTGTTGTTCGGCTGAAACTCTCCTGTTTAATGTTCTCACAAGTCAGGTCCATATACTAACGTCGATATTCTTTTTTCGATCAGTGTTTACACTTGTTCCACAATATCCAACCATCAGGCTGTTAGGCACCGTTATAATTGGAGAGGCATATTGATTGAGGCCCATGTTCTTCCCCTACTGTAGTGCTACTTAAGTAAGTTAACGATCGGCCACAAGACTGAAAAATATTCCAGAGTGTAAAATTGTTATGAGCAGCTTTTCAAATTGGCATACAAAAATTAAATATCTTACGTTCTTAATGAGGGCCTCAAACTTAAGTTATATTTTTGCCACAGAGAATATGACCTCCAGTTTAACACCGATTTGGAATGACGAGGTTTAGAAACTATTCACGACAGTTTTATCCTCTTGAATGTTTCTCAGACTTTCGCAAAAAAAGGTGTTGTATTAGGTACCACTAGGCAATTGCACCCATACATCACAATACTTGCATTGTCAACAATTTACCTATTCCATGGGAAAATGTCACAAGAAATATATTTTTATATGTGTGAGTGTGCATAACATGATATAGAACGAAAATTCAATATCGGAATTCTGCTCCATTACCCGTCACCGAACAGAATGAACCCATGCACCAGATTGAATTGGAGTGCATACACTCTCATGTATATCCTTTCGAATGTATTCCCGTTTGGTATTATTTTTCTTATGGATGGACGAACATCGAATCAGTTATATAAAAAAAAACATCCATGCACAAAAGTATAATTCCGGTATCAAGCAATAGTACTATGAGACAGACCCTTAAATCATCTGCAGAGCCCGGAAATATGTCAAAATCGTAGTTCAGTTTCACATGGTTTCCAGATGTACCAACAGGCGATTCCAAAAATGTCCATAGGTGCTTTGACCCGTATTTGAATATTTTTCGAATGTTTTTTTTTTGTTTTTTTTTTTGTTATCCTCGAGTCTAGAGTAGTCGACCATTACCGATACTGGGAATATAATATTTGAATGAATATTTTAGAGTCCATATCGACTTTTGTCAGTCCAAAGGTTGGCTTGATAACCTAGGAAAAGTTCAATTACGTCGACTTTGCCACCAGATTGCGTTACTTTCGTCCTTTCCTTATGGCATCATTTTAAGGGTGGATGATGATAACAGGATATACATTTTTTTACTGCACAGATTGGTAATAGTGACAGTCATACCCACACTCATATAATACTTTATGCGACCACCACAAGGTGTGTACGAATCATGATTATGGTCACATAGCCAAGACAACCTTTAACACACTTTCCGTTCCTACCTATCACAGACATATGTCTGACTCGTGTGGGTCATTTCATCCTTGCATTTAATGGGGAAACTTTTTCACTTTATCATTCGATTTTGAATTATGTATGAACGAAGGAAACCTTACGGTGTGCCTCTGTGATGCGGTTTATGTGGTCCATTGGCACCTGTGTCACAGCACCCTTCCATGAAATAAATTATGGGATCGCTTAAAGCAGAATCTTCTCGGGCGGTTGTAATAAAAGTGCAAATGTGAGAGTGTTTGTGGCGGATGAACGTGTGGACTGCCGTAGTAGCGTATGTGGACAATGATGAGTAGGAATTTAATGGACTGCTGAATTGAATAAAATTGAATTAAATTGCAATGCGTAACATCCAGATGTCGGACAATGTTCTAATGGAAGAAATAGTGTTTTATGATGAAAACCAGCCAAACGAGCAGCCCTAAAAAATGATGATTAAATGGATTTTAGTGTTCCTTGATATTTAATTTTATTTATTGATGGATGCGCTGGTATAGAAAATGGAATGTAACGGGTAGGCCTTAGGTCAAATTATGAAACACAACGTTGTTCAAGTGGCTGGCTGCGCAGTAGCGCATTCTGTCACTCAAATTTTTCAATACCTTGTTGATGATTTCGGGCTGTAGCTCACGGATTGCTTGCTTGATATTAAGAACTGTATGGCAATACGAGAAAGCCAACTGGGAAGCTCTAAACGGTTTCTTTAAGAATTTTAACTGGTCATTATGCTTCCTCGATAATGACGCCGATGCTACGGCTGATGCGATAAATAACACCACTCTCCTGTGTATTAAATCCTTTATACCTCACCGGGTAAAGAGTATCAAACCGAAGGTAAACGGATGGTATGACTCGAGCTGTAAAGAGGCTGTTAGTGTGAAAGAATTATGTTTTCGGTCATATAAAGCGAACCCAACTGAAGAAAACCGTTTAAAATTCAAACGAGTCAGAAATGACTGCAATACCCACATTAGGCGTGTTAAATTCTTCCACGACCAAAAGGTGAGGCCAAAAATTCTACTATGTCCAAATGGTAGTAAAAACTTTTGGTCGTTTGTAAAAAAAAAATCATTTACGCTCATTTACAATGACATTCCAGCTGTCACCTCTCTAGACAAAGCCAATCTGCTCTCTGCTCATTTTGCAGCCAATTCCACGGTGCCAGAATGTGCCCAGTCTCCCCTTGTACTATAGAACGTAGAACATTCTATGGGACCAATCCACTTTCGTACTCGTTCAGTCGCAAGAGTATTAATCTATCTTGACATTCACAAATCATCTGGTCTAGATGGTATCTCCCCCATAATTCTGAAGAGGTGTTCTTCAACGCTGGCAAAGATGGCTTTTCCATCTGTCCTATTCATCAGGACTCTTTCCGAGTCGATGGAAAACTGCATTTGTCTAGCCCGTCCCTAAAAAAGGCGAATTTTCTTCTCTCTCCAACTACCGACCAATTGCTCTTATCTCCCTTCTTTCTAAGGTCATAGAAAGGCTGATAAACCGTCAGCTTATGAAATATCTTGAATCACGAAAACTCCTCAATGACCGACAATATGTTTTTCGTAGCAACAGGTCCACTGGGGTTCCACCATAGGGGTTCATTAGTTTTGATACATTATAGTTTGTAACATAGAGAAATAATTTAGTAACATACAACTCAAAGTATATGGATCGACTTAGAATCGCTAGCTGATTCGATTAAGCCATGTCTGTCCGTCCGTCCGTCACCAGTTTTTTGGCCTTAAATTTTGAGCTAGAATGATGAAATATGGTACACGTGCTCTTTGTTGCTCCCAGCAAAACAAGTGTAGATATTTCTGAAATCTGCCCACTGCCACGCCCCCTTTTAGAAAAACGTAGTTTTTGACCTTACCATAAGGAATTTATAAAATGTTTCTGAACAACATATTTAGACAATCTGAATATCTGTATTTCGTTTATATAAAGTTTTTTGCCACGTCCACTTTTTGGGGGCGTTTTTAATAAAAAAAAACGTTTTTCGGTCCAATTTTAAAATTTTCGAAAAAAATGTTGATGCACAATCAATTCAAATATTAGTATGAACATTTCGTCTATAGACTATTTTAACCCAAGCCCACTTTTTGGGGCGTTTTTATATAAAAACCATTTTTATACACTACCCCAAAACATATGCAGGAGAAAAACTTTGTCTCTTGTAGAACCGTGAAATTTGTTGTGATAATGTCATTTTCTTTATTTAATCCCCATCGTGTTTTAAGCCATGTCCCCTTTGGGGATATTAGTTTTACAGATGGGATGGGACAGGATATTCAACGATTCAGCGGATTGTAGCCTTCTCATATGTTTTTTATGAATGACCTCTTGTCCGCAACTTCTAATCCAATCCATTCCTTCGCTGATGGCAGTACCCTCAGCTTTTCATATTTGTTCTCGAACTCACGCCCTTCACCTTCGGATGTGGAACAAAAACGACAACATTATTAAATGGGGTAAATATCATAGAGTGGAATTTAATGCTTCCAAAACGCAATGCTGTCTTCCATCATCCAAGCGAAACCAAATTTTACAGCTACTATCCATGAATGGCACTTGCATCGTCGAAACTGACCTTCGTTGGAACGACCACATATTTTAAATCTCCAAAAATTCAGCAAAATGTCTAGGTTTCCTCAATCGATATAAGAAGTACTTCACCCCTTCTGATCTGGCCTCAATATATAAAGCGTACATACGCCCTAAACTTGAGTTCAACGCCAACATATGGTCAGGTGTAGCCAAAACAACATTTCACCTACTAGATAGGATACAAAAGCGTGCGATAAAATTGATAGGAGATCCAACCATAGCGAACTCCATAGTTTCGCTCGATTATCGTAGGAATGTCTCCTGCCTTACACTCTTTTACCGCTATAACAACAACAAATGCTCTAACAAAATAGCCAGCTGCATTCCGCCCCTTCAACAATTCAACAGTAATACTCGCTGTACCACGAATACTAATCAGTTCACCCTTAACTAAAGCCAATCTTCGGACGTACTATGAAATATAGAGATTCATTCCTTAACCGAACAACACGAATGTAGAATGCTTTACTACACTCAGTTTTTCCTCTCCATTACAATTTACAGAAATTCAAAACCAACGCGCATCGGTACCTCCTTATTTCTACTGCTCTATTTCCAATGCCCGCTCTGTGCTCAAACACCATAAGGGTATTAATAATCCATTTAGCGCGTGCCAATTATAAAAATAAATTGGCCTTAAGTACTTAAATCGTTTCGTTTTCCAAAGGGGTCAAATCGCAGCTTCGATGCCGCTAATTGACATCACCGAATAACAACGATTTTTTGATAAGTGGGCGTGACAATGAGAGGATTTCAAAAAAATGTTTACACCTATTTTGAAGCAACGCACAAGGATCTTACATACCAAATTTCATCCTCGTAGCTTCAAATTTAAGGCTTAAAATTGGTGGCATACCTACTGACTGACTGACGGAAGGACAGGCAGACATGGCTCAGCTAGTGATTCTGAATCGATCGATATCGATCGTTTTTCGTAAAAAATGCCGTTTTCGGTACAATTTAAGTTAATTCGAAATAATTTTCGAGAAAATATTTTGAGAATAATATGATGAACATTTCGTCTGTAGATCATTTTAACTCAGGTCCACTTTTTGGGGCGTTTTCCTATAAAAAAAAACACCGCATTATGCATGCTGGCAGTTTCGGCTGGACAAGGTGAATTCTTTTGGATGCACCGGGTGGAACTAGCAAATAGCCGAAATATGATCAAATTATTGCATCGCATTGGCCGTTGCATCATCTAGCATTGCAGCAACTTTATTGAATGGAGCCAGAACAGCTCATTCAATATTTGAACTGCCTCTGATTATTCAAAGAAACACACACGAAGCGTGCAACATTAGAAAACACAATTGTAGTGGGCCAAAGTGCTGAAACAATGCAAAATTATCATCTGGGATGAATGCACACAAACATTCTCTTGAGGAGTTGAACAGAACACTCAATGTCATAAAAAACCGACGACAAACTATTCAGCGGAACTCATGTGATTTCAGACAAACACTTTTCCATATTCCACTTTTAAAGATGTTGAAATATTTCTGACAGATTCTCGAATCAATTGTTAGATATCGGCGATGGATAAGTTGCTGTCCATGAAAATACTGGTTGCATGAAATTGCATCGTTGTATAATCGTTGATACACAAAATGCTCTCATTGACAGCATATTCGCCGATGTCCCACACAGAAAGGTAGAAAGAGCCATTTCGGCAGCAAAAAATGTGGACGTCGACGACTTCAACTTGCCAGGTCAATTGGCATCATACAAATCGGTCTATTCAGTTCGCGATGGCAACGAAGGTGTACACTGTAAAGGGTAAATTATCCAACAGAGTTTTTTAACTTACTGGATATGCCATACATGCCACCAAACCTTCTACGAAATTTAAAAAATTAATGAACAACATTATCAAAGCCACCATTTTGAACGGCAAATTCCGAAGGGAAAAAAAAGGAATTAACTAGACGGAGTCAACGGTGGCGCCTACAGCTCCAGTTTGATAGAACTGGTAGTGTAATCCCTATATGAGCTGCTTCGACATATTTGAACACCAGGTCTGTAGGGATCTCCAATACTGAGCCAGGGTGTTGGAAAAGAGTTGGTGGCGGAGGAGCCCTCAATGGGTCAACGGCAGCGCTCATATCCCAAAATGGGCTACTGACATCGGTATTTTCCGGCCCGCTGTCCTAGGGTCAAAACAAGGGCCTGGCCCTCCAGGTTGGGGGTTGTGCTTTGGGTTAACTACCCATCCATATAAAAAAAGCCTATATTACGAAGCAACCAATAGCTTCGGGAAGGCCTGATATTATTGTTGACGACCCTTACTTACTTACTTAAGTGGCGCTACAGTCCGGAATGAACCTGGGCCTCAACCAACACGCCTCTCTAATTAGCCCGGTCCTTAGCTAACTGCCTCCAGTTGAGCACTCCAAGTTGGTTGAGGTCGGCTTCCACTTGTGCGCGAGTTATGTACACGCCTAACGTAGGCTCATGCGATAACGACAACTACGAAGAAGTACATATGTTATTCAACATACAAAACATTATTCACTCTCTTCTCTAACTTTGTTCTCTAACTTTGTAAGATTAATATAAGATAAACATGAGATTTAAATTATGTAATGTATATATAAATATAAAGCTCTCTTAAAGTAAGTTATTTATGTATAACGTTAAAGCTCAGCTTAGAGTATTTTTCTGGGCATTCGTTGTTTAACCGTACTAGAAGAATGATGTACGATTATTAATTCAGAAATAAAGTTATTATTATAAATTAAAGAAAAGAAGAACAGTTTTCTTCATAAACCATAACTGGCGCAGTCGGCGACTTTGTAATACATTCGGAGGTCACGCAAATAAGCAATCAGACGAAGGAACATTGTTTGAATTTTGCTTAAACCACGTGAATCTCACACCAAATGCATATTGGTGGCAGTGAAGTATCAAAGCAAATATAGGAGCTGAGCACACTAGTTGGAGGATTTCAATTCTTTGGCTCGGAAACAACAACCTTATCCCAAATCCCAAAACTCATATTCATCCATTTCCCCAGTAAGTTTATTTACGCGTAAGTCGATTTGTTGAACATATATTTAAGCTCTTCCTTTATCCAAATTCCTTAATCCATATACCTACTAATAACCATCCGTGATACAATTATATGTCTCTAAAAGATAAAAATAGAAAAAAAATTGTTTGTGGCCCATATTTTATTAAAAAAGAAAGTGATAGTGAAGACGATTTTTACAACGAAGTAAATATGTCTACATCAAATGCTGTTTCTAGCTCAGAGCCGCTGGGTGCTTTCTCTAACGGCATAACTGATAACGCTGCAACCTTGAGTAATTTCAATGCTAACCTTGCTAGTATTTTAGGAAATAACACAAATAATATGACCACCCGTAACGTGCACGAGAATCAAACACAAAGTGAAAACAACAATAGTTCTAATATAGAAAACATAAACGTGGTATTAAATTCTTTAAAAATACCTGACGCTATAAAAGATCTTCCTCAATTCAGTGGTAACAGCAGATTACTGTATGAGTTTATTAACAATGTTGAAGAGATTTTATCGGTAATGGGTCCCGTTGACAAAACAGCATATGCTCGAATAGTACTTAGAGCCATTAGGAACAAAATAATTGGTCAAGCAAATGAGGTTTTAAATATGTTTGGTACAGTTTTAGACTGGCAACATATTAAGGCAAATCTTATCCTTCATTACTCTGATAAGAGAAACGAGACTTCTTTAATCCGAGACCTTCACAGTCTCAAGCAGTCAACGGACACAGTTGAAGTTTTTTATTCAAAAATAATTGAAATACAGTCTACTCTGAATAACCATGTGCTCATTCATGAGAAAAATTCGGATGTAGTCGTCGCAAAAAATAGTCTTTACTCAGAAATGTGCTTAAATACATTCCTGATTGGTTTAAGAGAACCATTAGGATCAACTATCCGTGCTATGAGACCAACTACTATCACAGAAGCGTTTAACTTCTGCATAAAAGAACACAACTCTTATTATATGAAATACGCGGACCAAGTTTCAGGCTACAAAACAATAAGACCGAATAACTTTCATCATACAAATGGCCAAAATCCAACAACTTCGAATGCTAACTTTACAATCTACCAACCACAAAACGCCTCTAGCCGCAGGGGAAATTTTTACCAGAACTTGCAAGGTAATCATTTATATAATCAAATACCTTTTCTACATAGGACACCACGACCAAATCATCCAAATTTGACTACCAACACTAACAATTTTCCTTTAACGCAGTTCCAAAACCAAACAATTCATAACCCTTACAACAACTATTCACAAATACAAAATCAATCTGTACCAAATCCAAACAACAACTATCCCCAAATGCAAAACCAAATCCGATCTGAACAACCGAATATCTCCGAACCTCTACCTATCCCCATGGACACTTCTAGTGGTAATACACGTAATACACGCAATACAAGAGTACAACAATCAAATATAAGGCATCCTTTATACAATAGTCAAACATACAGAACAGTCAATAACTTAAATCTAAATACATACCCTTCACAACCCGACATAAACCCTGAACCATATCATTACACAGACCTAGATCAGTTTATTCCGATTCAAACCCAAGAATCTAACTACCTTTATGATCAATCTAACGACGAAATCGATGATACAAATTTTTAATTAATAGCCTCGGACAACAGATTGGATACTTGGACGTAAACAAACATAGTTCAAACCTTCTACCTTACATAAATATATTGTCTCCTTCAGGACGACAGTTAAAATTTCTAATTGATACTGGTGCATCAGCAAATTTTATTAACCCCGGACTTACTAACCCCAATACACATGAAATCATAGACCCAATAACAATAACAACTATTTTTAATAAACACCTACTGGACAGACAAGTTACTCTCCCTGCATTCAAGGAATTGAATACAGACGAGCAGTTTAAATTTTTAGTTTTTAAATTCCATGCCTATTTCGATGGATTAATAGGTTTGGAGATGATGGAAAACTTGAAAGCGAAAATAAATCTCAAAGATAAAATGTTGGAAACAACCACTTGTTCTATACCTCTTCATTTTAAACCCAACCTTATGTCTAAAGTTTATAAAATCTCGGCAAATTCTAGGTTTGTAGTAAGGTTACCAGTTGATATAGAAAATGGAGATGTCTATTTAGGAACAACAATTATAAATAATGTATTAAAAATATCCGAAGGAATTTACAAGTCAGATAATTGGTACTGTAACTTCGAAATTTTAAACATGTCAGATCATGAACAGCAGCTATTTATAGAGCAACCACTCAAAGTAGAAAGCTTCGCAAAGTATAATGAAGTTCACAACTTTAACATAAAATGTGATCAGAACAATTTCGAACAAATTGATAGTGATGATATTACTAAATTACTTAGATCTGAACATCTGAATGGTGAAGAGAAAAAAGTTCTTTTTAAACTGTGTAAGCAATTCGATGACATATTTTTTAGAGAGGGTAGTACACTATCCTTTACTAATAAAATCAAACATCGTATAGATACTAATGACGATAAACCAATATATACGAAATCTTATAGATTTCCAGAAGTCCACAAAACAGAGATTAGGTCCCAAATACAACAACTTCTCAGGCAAAAGATTATTGCTCCCAGCTATTCTCCATGGAGCAGCCCAATATGGATCGTTCCAAAAAAACTTGACGCCTCCAAAAAGCAAAAATGGCGGCTAGTAGTGGACTACCGGAAATTAAACCAGAAAACTATTGGAGATCGATATCCTATTCCCAACATATCTGAAATTCTCGACAAGCTAGGACGATGTATGTATTTCACTACACTCGATTTGGCATCAGGGTTTCACCAAATTGAAATAGATCCTAGAGATGTGTCTAAAACAGCATTTTCAGTAGAAAGTGGCCATTATGAATTTATTAGAATGCCATTTGGGCTTAAAAACGCACCCTCCACTTTCCAAAGAGTCATGGACAACATTTTACGAGATTTGATTGGAACAATTTGTTTTGTATTTATGGACGACATAATAATATATTCAAGCTCATTGCAGGAACACATAGAAAACATTAAAAAAGTGTTTTTAAAACTGCGAGAAGCTAACTTTAAAGTTCAGCTCAACAAGTCAGAGTTTTTATGTAAGGAAGTCTCTTTTCTAGGACATATTGTTTCATCCGATGGTGTCAAACCAAATCCTGAAAAGATTCAATCCATTAAAGAGTTTCCCATCCCTCGAACTCAAAAACAAATTAAATCTTTCCTTGGACTTCTTGGATACTATAGAAAGTTCATCCAAGACTTTGCTAAAATAACTAAGCCACTAACAGAGTGCCTGAAGAAGGGGAGACAAATTAAGCTTGATGATAGATACATTAGCTGTTTTGAGCACTGCAAAGATATCCTTAGTAACGAACCGCTGTTACAATACCCAGACTTTTCGAAGGTCTTCAATTTAACCACAGATGCAAGCAATTTTGCCATTGGGGCTGTCTTAAGCCAAGGATCTATTGGAACTGACAAACCAATATCTTATGCATCTCGTACCCTATCAGAATCTGAAACTAAATATAGCACAATAGAGAAAGAACTACTCGCTATTGTGTGGGCAACTAAACATTTCCGTCCCTATCTATATGGTCGTAAGTTTTTCATAGTCACAGACCATAAACCTCTTACATGGCTGTTTTCATTAAAAGATGCGAATTCTAAACTAATAAGATGGAGATTGAGACTCGAAGAGTTCGATTATGAGGTTAAATATAAAAAAGGAAAAGCAAATACCAACGCTGATGCATTAAGTAGAATTGAAATCAACATCAACGAACCTCTACAAAATAATGCATACGATCTAGAAGGCGATTTGTCAACAATTCACTCAGCTTCCGAGGATTTAGACGATGGAATACCAATCTCTGAACGTGCCCTCAATGAATTTAATGAACAACTTATCCTTGTAAACTCAAATTGCGCTTCAAGACCAACAAACACTTTGAGTATCCTTTTTCAATCAAAGCGTCGAAGAACATTTAAGCAGCATGATTTGAATAAGGAAGAAGTATTAACTCCCATACTTAAGGATTACCTTTGCCCTAATAAAATTACAGCCATATATACTGACGATGAAACATTTAAACAAGTTCAAGAAGTTTATTCAAAATACTTCGCGAACAATAAAATCTTCAAATTAATTCGTTGTAAAGATTTCGTCACAGATGTTGTCAATAGTGACAAACAAGATGAGATAATCAACGATTATCACATAAAAAGTAATCATCGTGGAATAAACGAAACTCTACAGCATCTACGTAGAATATACTACTTCCCAAATATGAAGAATAAAATAACTAAAATTATAAATAATTGCGAAAAGTGTAAATTAATTAAATATGACAGACATCCACCAAGAGTAAAGTACGAAGGAACAGAAACTCCGAACTTACCTTTAGAAATTATTCATATAGACATTTATGCAATTCACAATCAGCAAATCCTTACAGTGATTGATAGGTTTTCCAAGTTTGCATCAGCTTATATTTTGTCAGCTCGAAATAGTTTTCAAATAATACACGCTTTGCGAAAATTTTTTGCCCACCACGGTATCCCGAAAAAAATATTTTGCGATCCTGGATCAGAGTTCAGTTCTCGATTATTTAAAGAGTTTTGTGACAGTAACGAAATTCAATTACATATTACTACTCCGCAAAACTCTACAGGGAACTCTCATGTTGAACGATTTCACTCTACTCTTACTGAAATTTATAGACTTATACACGACAAAGACAAAAAACAAATTAGCGAAGACATTTTAAACGAAGCACTGACTACATTCAATAACAGCATCCACTCAGTTACCAACATTACCCCAATAGAGTTACTTACCGGTAGAACACCTTTGTTTATTAGGACGATTAATTATGAATCTGAACATGACTTCCTAAATAAGTTACGAAATTTTCAAAGTCAACTAAACGATAAAATAAAAAAGAAAATAGAACAACATAATACAAGAATAATAAACAAACTAAATACAAATAGGGAAACACCGCCTAATTTCAATGAAAATGATACAATTTTTGAGTTTAATAACAGACGAAACAAACTAGCACCTAGATGCAAAAAACTTAAAGTTAAAACAAATAAAAAGGTTACTGTTTTAACAACAAAAAACAATAGGAAATCACATAAAAATAAGATAAAAAGAATACGAAAATTTCAAAAGCATTAAAAAAAAAAAAAAAAAAAAAAAAAAAAAAAATCTTAAGGATACATAACAGCCTTAGTGGTTACGCATTAGAAAAAGCCCCAATAGGTGCCTATTAATAATATACAACAAACAAAAACATAAATATCCTCTTCTACTAAGCTTTCTTCAAAATAAAATAGATAAAAATAGATAAAGGAATTAAATAATTGATTATATCACATTCACACTGATCAATTATCATTAGGACATATAGCTGTATCTAACACATATTAATAATAACAACCATCCCTTGTACAAATTACATTATCCCATCCACTCACCAACCCTCCTTTACCTATTCCCAAATGAGCAAATATAATGTTCAAACTAATATTCGATTAAACGTGTATTTAAGTAACTGGTTGAAGTAACTTATGAGATTTTGGGGAGGGTCCATCTCATCAAATGACCAGATAAGAAATACGGAATCCAACTATCAACAACACCAATTTTGCAAAACATGGAAATCTATCCTGGAACTAATATTATCAACTATTCCTGAGATTTAACGCTTCAGATAAACCTGAATCTGGTGGGGGAAGAGTTATGTACACGCCTAACGTAGGCTCATGCGATAACGACAACTACGAAGAAGTACATATGTTATTCAACATACAAAACATTATTCACTCTCTTCTCTAACTTTGTTCTCTAACTTTGTAAGATTAATATAAGATAAACATGAGATTTAAATTATGTAATGTATATATAAATATAAAGCTCTCTTAAAGTAAGTTATTTATGTATAACGTTAAAGCTCAGCTTAGAGTATTTTTCTGGGCATTCGTTGTTTAACCGTACTAGAAGAATGATGTACGATTATTAATTCAGAAATAAAGTTATTATTATAAATTAAAGAAAAGAAGAACAGTTTTCTTCATAAACCATAACTCGCGCCACTTAAGGCGAGGTCTTCCTCTACTGCGTCCGACGTCCTAGCCATCTTAAACGTCCAATGCGGAGTTTTTTGAACAGGGGCATGTCGCTGTACAGTTCGTATAGTTCTTGGTTGAATCTTCGTCTCCATAGCCCGTCAACGCAAACGGGACCGAAGATTTTTCGAAGAATTTTTCTCTCGGATCTACCAAGGATTTCTTCATCCGCTTTTGATACGGTCCATGCTTCAGCGCCGTAGAGCAGGACTGGGATGATCAGGGTCTTATATCTCCTTTGTAGTTCGAGTGAGGGCTAAGGACCGGACTAATTGGAGAGGCATGTTGGTTGAGGCCCAGGTTCATCCCGGACTGTAGCGCCACTTAAGTAATTAAGTAAGTAAGTAAAGACGGACTGACAAAATATATCGTACACTTAATTACTATTCCCAATTAATATTTATATTCCTTAATTTATTTTCTACTAATGTTACTTTTTTCACTTCACATTTACTTTTAGGGATGTCAGTAACGTTAATGAAATTCATTTATTGAGAAATTGAATGTTTGGTGTTTTTTTATTTTTATCGACGGTCACTGTCATAGATCAAATCGAAATATATCCTTTTGATCTTCATCAAAGAATGGACCGTCATCATACTCAGGCTCGGGAAGACCATTTTACAGGGGTAACGTCAAAAATCTAATCTCAACGGCTAAAAAGTTGTGTCTTCGTACTTTAGGAAGCATCCGAAATCGTTTGGGATGAGTGTAAAATGACGCCTAAAAAGTATTTGGAGGCATTAGGCAAAACGATGCAAGATTTAAGAAATCATTGACTGATTGGTGGTGCGATGATTCTATTGGTAGGTGATTTTCGGCAAACATTGCCACTGATTCCACGGTCAACATCAATCAATGAACTTAATGCATGATTGGAGTCGTCCGTTTTGTAGAAATATTTCAAAAAACTCAAACTGACTACGAACATGCGTGTCGATCTGCAGAACGACCAATCTGGAGAAGTATTTTCTAATCACAATACGCGTATGATAGCCAAATGACACACAATTTTGTTCAGACTTAAATTGGTAGAAAATATGTTTTGATTAGTTTTAAACTTTGTTCTACCGCACAAACTCGGGTGAAGAATTTCAACTTTTTCTTACTCCGAAACTAAGCTCCGTCTAAAACCAGTTTTATGCTAGTTGAACTCATCTCATTCTCTTAAAATAACCAAGAAAATGCGGTGTTCCCAAGCGTTACCATATCTAAGTACTAACCGAGATAAATTTCGGTGACCAGACGACAACCGATATTTTGTTTGATTTCTTTTTCGTTACACTTCTTCGTTTCATTAAATCGAATTCGCAACGTCCCAAAAGAAGTTTCACTTCAAAAATACAATTATACAAATATCGCCATTAGTCCCTTCTGCAAGATCTCCAGTGTAAAGATATTCTCTCTTCATTGTAAGCACAGCACAAAATCCAACTAAAGCCATCTGAAAGACTCCCAAATATCGATAAAACCGGTAAACATTCAATCTTGGCCGAAATACAGTTATACAAATGAATACATCATCCCACCGAATCAGACCACATACCAATTTTCATTTTTATCATGTAGACTCTCTCGTCCAATCTGTCCTTGTGGGTGAAGGTATTGACACCCATAAACGTTAAAGGGGTTTCTAATAGCATCTCGTTTCGAAAATGTCAACACATGAAAAACACCGTCCAATTCCAAAAATGCATCTTCATTATCACTAACCACATTCACATCGAAAACTCAATCAAATCTACCTGTTTTGGTTCACTCATCAATTACAGACTTCAGACGTCAGACACACACCTTCGCGTTAAAACACATTTACGACACCAATAGAAAGCTAGTACCATCGATAGCATCCACATATCTAGCAACTTTCGTTTGATTTCTTCCAACAATGGATATTGCTTTCCTGGACACAACGATGAGTTTCATAATTTGATCTTGCTCACACACGATCCCACGTACCCAAATTTACTTATTGCCAGACAACACACTTTCTTGGTGCATGCCGGAGCACCAACGTTCGACAGAAACATTGGTTATATCAATATGAACATTTCATCTATATAATATCATCAAAGATTATGAATTCTATACAGATGACGCATTGAGAATAAAAAAACATATGAGAGGCTACAATCCGCTATGCGGATCGTTGAATACCCTATCCCATCCCATCCTTTAAATTAATATCCTCAAAATATAGGCCTTATGGCGATGAAATACAGAAAATGAGAAAATTGTGTGGCGGATTCCACGTATAAAATAATTATTTATTTTTTTTTTTTTTTTGATTAAAAATTCAAATAATAACGATGAATACCGGAAACGAAAGTTTAGACCATTTGAGATATTTGCTTTGAACCAGTATTGTCAATACGAATGCGTTTGACAGTAAACCCAGTATTTTCTTTTAAGCAAGTGCACTCGAAAAAACCAACGGGTTATTGAATAGGCTACAAATACAAGCGAAATCGGTGGTCGTGCTCTCTTTTTAGTTCAAGCCATTATTGTGACAACTTCTGCGAAGTAAACGCATGTCGTTCTAAATTATACAGTGCTGGTTTGCCAATCAGAGGAGCATATTTTAATTAATTTAAACGATTGTCCAAGATATAAGAAATCTAACATATTAGCATACACTAGGACTCTGTGGACTGCTTTACGAGTCGCTGCATTCATTTGAGAAATCCACTCGTCCTAAGCTTCCACAGAGAATCAATTTTTTTGTGTGTTGTGCATCGAGTTTGGAGCGACGAAAGTGATTAATGTGTTTGCTGCCAGTTTGATTGTACCAGTAAATCTCACAGAAATGAGCTGGATACCTTTTTATCGACCACATTGTCATCTTTAGCCGCTCAGCCGAGTGGACATCGATAACGCCGAAAAAAAGAAGAACACCAAAAGTGATCCACCTACTTTATATGATTTCACAACTCACGTGATTTCTTCATTATTTTGTACTATAAATTGTCCATAACCAAGAAAACCGCCAAGTTTAGGTTAAATTTGATTGTGTGGATTAATCTATTAGTCTAAAGTGAATATTTGAAATGTTTATTTGGTAATTTGTAAATTCAAGTAGTCATAAAGTAATTTCAAAGCTGTAATATAAAAAAATGCAAGTTAATTTCAAACATAAAGATTATATATAATAATTGGCAAATTGGTACTATGAAATTATCTAACTTTTTTTTTTAAATTTGTAAAAATTGTTTAAAATAAGTTATAGAAAATATTTATTTATATCAACCCTATGGTAGCATCATTATGCAGACAAAAGCGAGAGGTTTGTGCACAAAGTTCGACGCGAGGAATTTATAAAAGTGAGTACATTCTCAGTCCTATTTTCTTAAACTTTAAATAAACACTAAAACTTAAAAGCTTTCATGCAATCTAAATCTGAAAAATTCATATTTTAACAAAAAAAAAAGCTAAATAACCTAATTTGCTACACCTACTGTATAATTTTTATCTACCTACATTAACTAAAATACTTACATATACATATACATTAAAATACTTACCTACATTATATAACTTACATTTATACACTACCATTACCTGAAATTATAACACCTTTACCTACCTAACAACATTCACTTCAACCGCGTTCAATTCAATTATCTATACCTAAAGTTGGCTAGTAAATGTTATACTTATCATACGTGGATTAAATTATACCGATAAACAAACATCCTACTGTACACATACATAATACAAAGAGCGCGGAAACAAGCCTGTATGACTGTTCTATTAAGATGTATAGGTCTACGAATTTTTAAAATATTAGTTATAAATTGCAAATAAATATGTTCTAATTTTAAATTATAATCGTTGAGATGTGTTATTAGTTCGAGAATTTGAATCAGTACGTATGTGTTAGTTGGGGATTACTTTCATAATCATAGAGGAGGAAGTAGTCAGGTGCAAATGAAAGCGAACATTTGTAGGGGAGGGGACCTCTCGGTGTCATAACACCCAAGACACCACGACTAATAATAACGGGTTCACATATATCTTTTTTTCTTAAACTTTCCAAGCATTTTACCCCCTTTTGAAGTTGTATTTCATTATACGTCCCTTTGCCTCTTACCCTCTTGTATGCGAGGTGTAACTTTTTTTTCTCTTGGCACGATCTGTTTGTAGACAGGAAAGATAAGCAGTAAGAACCCACCCCAACGACGAGCTGATGCTGAGCACCGCAAGCGTGCCAACCTGCTGCTACAACCTAGGTGAACAATAGGTTATTCATCTCGATTACTCTGTGCCAATACGGACATAGAGATGATCGAACCTTCCTACCTGCTACAATTGTCACAATATATTGCTCAGACAGTTTCTCAAAATCATTTGTGGTTCGACAAAAAACAACGTATTTCTATTGCTAATGCCTTGGGATGGGGTATACAAATGGTTTTTGTAAGAAAACGCCCCCAAAATTTGGGCGTAGGTGAAAATGATCTATAGACAAAATGTTAATATTACCATTTCGGAAGTATTTGCATCAAATTTTTTTTCGAAAGTTTTAAAATTTGGACAAAAAGCGTTTTTTACTAAAAACGCCCCCAAAAAGTGGGCGTGGCAAAAAACTTTGCATGAACGAAATATAGGTATTAGGATTGTCTAAATATGCTACTCAGACAGTTTTTTGAAATTCCTTACGGTTTGGCCAAAAAATAAGTTTTCCTAAAAAGGGGGCGTGGCAGTGGGCGGATTTCAAAATTTTGTAGACTTGTTCTGGTGGCACGGACGAGGATCCAATATTCCAAATTTCATTATCCTAGCTCAAAATTTAAGGCCCAAAAATCGGTGACGAACAGACAGACGGACGGACGGACGGACGGACAGACAGACATGGCTAATTCGACTCAGCTAGCGATTCTGAGTCGATCCATATACTTTGAGGTATATGTAGCAAAATTATTTCTCTATGTTACAAACTAAGTATCAAAACTAATACACCCCCCTATGGGATAGGGTATAAACAGAAACTTTTGCTCAGTAGCTTCATGGTACGGGCGGGCGGTCTGCATGCAAACACATGAAAAAACATATGAGAGGCTACAATCCGCTGTGCGGATCGTTGAATACCCTATCCCATCCCATCCTTAAAATTAATATCCTCAAAATATAGGCTTTATGGCGATGAAATACAGAAAATGACATTGTCACAATATATTGCTCAGACAGTTTCTCAAAATCTTTTGTGGTTCGACAAAAAACAACGTATTTCTATTGCTAATGCCTTGGGATGGGGTATACAAATGGTTTTCGTAAGAAAACGCCCCCAAAATGTGGGCGTAGGTGAAAATTATCTATAGACAAAATGTTTATATTACCATTGCGGAAGTATTTGCATCAAAAATTTTTTCGAAAGTTTTAAAATTTGGACAAAAGCGTTTTTTACTAAAAACGCCCCCGAAAAGTGGGCGTGGCAAAAAACTTTGTATGAACGAAATATAGATATTAGGATTGTCTAAATATGCTGCTCAGACACTTTTTTGAAATTCCTTACGGTTTGGCCAAAAAATAAGTTTTTCTAAAAAGGGGGCGAGGCAGTGGGCGGATTTCAAAAATGTTTACACTTGTTCTGGTGGCACGGACGAGGATCCTATATACCAAATTTCATTATCCTAGCTCAAAATTTAAGGCCCAAAAATCGGTGACGAACAGACAGACGGACGGACGGACGGACGGACGGACGGACGGACGGACGGACGGACAGACAGACATGGCTAATTCGACTCAGCTAGCGATTCTGAGTCGATCCATATACTTTGAGGTATATGTAGCAAAATTATTTCTCTATGTTACAAACTAAGTATCAAAACTAATATACCCCCCCTATGGGATAGGGTATAAACATATGAGAAGGCTACAATCCACTGTGCGGATCGTTGAATACCCTATCCCATCCTATCTGTAAAACTTAAATCCCCAAAAAGTGGACATGGCTAAAAACACGATGTGGATAAAATAAAGAAAATGACATGGTGACAACAAATTCTTCAGACAGTTTATAAAACATATGAGAAGGCTACAATCCGCTGTGCGGATCGTTGAATACCTTATCCCATCCTATCCATAAAACTAAAATCCCCAAAAAAGTGGGCATGGCTAAAAATTCGATGTGGATAAAATAGAAAAAATGATATAGTGACAACAAATTCTTCAGACAGCTTACAAAACAATTTTACGTTTCTACAAAAGACAAGGTTTTCTCCTGCATATGTTATGGGGTAGGGTATAAAAATGGTTTTTATATAAAAACGCCCCCAAAAAGTGGGCGTGGGTTAAAATGGTCTATTGACGAAATGTTCATATTTATATTACTAATGATTCTGCATCTAAAGTTTTTTAGAAAATTTTAAAATTTGACCGAAAAACGTTTTTTATTAAAAACGCCCCCAAAAAGTGGGCGTGGCAAAAAACTTCATATGAACGAAATATAGATATTAGGATTGTATAACTACGTTTTTCAGACACTTTTTCAAAATTCCTTATGGTTTGGCCAAAAAATACGTTTTTCTAAAAAGGGGGCGTGGCAATGGGCGGATTTCAAAAATGTTTACACTTGTTCTGCTGGGAGCAACAAAGAGCACGTGTACCAAATTTCATCCTTCTAGCTCAAAATTTAAGCCCCAAAAACTGGTGACGTACGGACGGACGGACGGACGGACAGACATGGCTAAATCGACTCAACTAGCGATTCTGAGTCGATTCATATACTTTGAGATATATGTAGCTAAATTATTTCTCTTTGTTACAAACTATGTATCAAAACTAATATACCCCAATGGGATAGGGTATGACAAGAACAAAAACATATGAGAAGGCTACAATCCACTGTGCGGATCGTTAAATACCCTATCCCATCCTATCTGTAAAACTAAAATCCCCAAAAAGTGGACATGGCTAAAAACACGATGTGGATAAAATAAAGAAAATGACATGGTGACAACAAATTCTTCAGACTGCTTACAAAACACTTTTACGGTTCTACAAAAGACAAGGTTTTCTCCTGCATATGTTATGAGGTAGTGTATAAAAATGGTTTTTACATAAAAACGCCCCCAAAAAGTGGGCGTGCGTTAAAATGGTATAAAGACGAAATGTTTATATTAATAATGTTAATGATTCTGCATCAAAATTTTTTTCGAAAAATTGAAAATTTGACCGAAAACAGTTTTTTATTGAAAACGCCCACAAAAAAGTGGGCGTGGCAAAAAACTTTATATGGACGAAATATAGATATTAACATTGTCTAAATATGTTGTTCAGAAACTTTTTTAAAATTCCTTACGGTTTGGTCAAAAACTGAGTTTTTTCTTAAAAGGGGGCGTGGCAGTGGGCGGATTTCAAAAAATTTTTACACTTGTTCTGTAGGCAGAGACGAGGATCCTATATACCAAATTTCATTATCCTAGCTCAAAATTTAAGGCCTAAAAATCGGTGACGTACAGACGGACGGACGGACGGACGGACGGACGGACGGACGGACGGACGGACGGACAGACAGACATGGCTTAATCGACTCAGCTATCGATTCTGAGTCGATCCATATACTTTGAGGTATATGTAGCAAAATTATTTCTCTATGTTACAAACTATGTATCAAAACTAATATACCCCTATGGGATAGGGTATAAACATATGGCGGACTGTGCCAGCACGACCAGCACAATTTGTGACAAATTGGTATTCCTGCGTCGAAACATTATCTGTGAAGAACAGCATGGCTTTGTTAAACATCGATCCACTGTAACAAATCTATTAACTTTTATGCATCAAACAAACAAAACAAACTTTTGGCGCAACAGGCTCGTTAGTACCCAGGGCCTAGCTTTCTCACAACCATTCATGTGTGCGTGTGTACTTCTTGCACGATGGCGGGACCTCCTGTTTTATGCCGACCCCGAACGGCTAAGTTGAGATAAGCTATTCTTGACAATTGATACTACTCGGATGATTTGTCAGATCATCACGGGAGGAGGGCCAGTGAAAAATCATTTAGGTGTTGCTACGGCTGGGAATCGAACCCAGAGCTCCTGCGCGGCAGTTCATCGCACTAACCATCGCGCCACTGAACCCTCTTTTATGCATCATTGTTCCAAAAGTTTGGAAAATAAAAAAGAAGTCGATTGTACATATATACACTGACTTCTCCAAAGCATTTGACCAGTTATCACATCACACCATAATTTTTAAACTTAAGGCGTATGAAGTCCCTCCAGGTTTCATAAATTGGGTTAAATCATATCTCTCATTGAGAACATACCAAGTTAAATTTAGAGATTCCAAGTCCAACCCTCAATCTGGAGTACCTCAAGGAAGTCATTTGGGACCAATTTAATTTATACTTGCAATTAACGATGTAAAAGCCTGTATTCGAGATAGCAAAATATTGATATATGCTGATGATATGAAAATTTTCAAATGTGTAGGGGATTTAAACGATTCGCTTTCACTACAAACCGATTTAAATAGTTTTACCATATGGTGTCTTAGAAACGGTTTGAATCTGAACCCTACAAAGTGCCAGCATATGTCATTTTCACGAAAACGCGCTCCATGTAATTTTAAATATACTCTGTCCGGGCACACTCTCTGCCGTGTTGACAGTTTTAAAGATCTTGGTGTTTATTTTGATCCCAAAATGGAGTTTAATAAACACATTAACGTTATCGTCAATAAATCAAACTCTATGTTAGTATTTATTAAAAGATGGTCGAAAGAGTTTAATGACCCATATGTCACTCTTTCACTCCATAATTGTCTAGTTCGCCCTCACTTGGAGTATGCCTCACAAGTTTGGACACCCTTCTATGTAGTTCATTCGAATAGAATTGAATCAGTCCAACGTAAATTCATAAGATTTGCTTTGAGAGGACTTCCATGGAATGATCTACACAATCTGCCTCCGTATAGGTGTCGAATTAAACTGCTGCAACTATTGCCTTTGTCTCAACGTAGACTTAACAATGACACGGTTTTCTTACACCAATTATTATCAGGATCTTTTAAGTGCCATTGGTTTTAATACCCGGGGAGGTTCCTACAACCTGCGTAGATTAAATATATTACATATACCTAATCAAAAACAGAACTATGGTATGCATGAGGCCATTAGTCGTAGGAGTAGGGTATACAATAAAAATAACGATGTAGTTGAACTACATGTTAGTAAATATAGTTTAAAACATATGAGAAGGCTACAATCCGCTGTGCGGATCGTTGAATACCCTATCCCATCATATCCATAAAACTAAAATCCCAAAAAAAAGTGGGCATGGCTAAAAATACGATGTGGATAAAATAGAAAAAATGATATAGTGACAACTAAATCTTCAGACTGCTTACAAAACACTTTTACGGTTCTACAAAAGACTAGGTTTTCTCCTTCATATGTTATGGGGTAGTGTATAAAAATGGTTTTTATATAAAAACGCCCCCAAAAAGTGGGCGTGTGTTTAAATGGTATAAAAACGAAATGTTCATATTAATAATGTTAATGATTCTGCATCAAAATTTTTTTCGAAAAATTTAAAATTTGACCGAAAACAGTTTTTTATTTAAAACTCCCCCAAAAAGTGGGCGTGGCAAAAAACATTATATGAACAAAATATAGATATTAGGATTCTCTAAATATGCTGTTCAGACATTTTTTTAAAAATCTTTACGGTTTTTGCCAAAAATTACGTTTTTCTAAAAAGGGGGCGTGGCAGTGGGCGGATTTCAAAAATGTTTACACTTGTTCTGGTGACTCGGACAAGGATCCTATATACCAAATTTCATTATCCTAGCTCAAAATTTAAGGCCCAAAAATCGGTGACGAACAGACAGACGGACGGACGGACACACGGACGGACGGACGGACAGACAGACATGGCTAATTCGACTCAGCTAGCGATTCTGAGTCGATCCATATACTTTGAGGTATATGTAGCAAAATTATTTCTCAATGTTACAAACTATGTATCAAAACTAATATACCCCCCTATGGGATAGGGTATAAACAGAAACTTTTGCTCAGTAGCTTCATGGTACGGGCGGGCGGTCTGCATGCAAACACATGAAAAAACATATGAGAGGCTACAATCCGCTATGCGTATCGTTGAATACCCTATCCCATCCCATCCTTTAAATTAATATCCTCAAAATATAGGCCTTATGGCGATGAAAAACAGAAAATGACATTGTCACAATATATTGCTCAAACAGTTTCTCAAAATCTTTTGTGGTTCGACAAAAAACAACGTATTTCTATTGCTAATGCCTTGGGATGGGGTATACAAATGGTTTTTGTAAGAAAACGCCCCCAAAATGTGGGCGTAGGTGAAAATGATCTATGGATAAAATGTTTATATTACCATTTCGGAAGTATTTGCATCAACATTTTTTTCGAAAGTTGTAAAATTTGGACAAAAAGCGTTTTTTACTAAAAACGCCCCCAAAAAGTGGGCGTGGCAAAAAACTATAGATATTAGGATTGTCTAAATATGCTGCTCAGACACTTTTTTGAAATTCCTTACGGTTTGGCCAAAAAATAAGTTTTCCTAAAAAGGGGGCGTGGCAGTATGCGGATTCCAAAAATGTTTACACTTGTTCTGGTGGCACGGACGAGGATCCTATATACCAAATTTCATTATCCTAGCTCAAAATTTAAGGCCCAAAAATCGGTGACGAACAGACAGACGGACGGACGGACGGACGGACGGACAGACAGACATGGCTAATTCGACTCAGCTAGCGATTCTGAGTCGATCCATATACTTTGAGGTATATGTAGCTAAATTATTTCTCTATGTTACAAACTATGTATCAAAACTAATATACCCCCCTATGGGATAGGGTATAAAAATACTCTGCGAAATTGTATGCTAGAGTCGTAATAAGTGTATGTAAAATTGTTATATAGCTAAATTGTAATTTCATCGTTTACTGATTTTGTTAGTGTTGTCAAACTTAATAACTTCTATGTTCTGTTATGTCCCACTAACAAATGCACTAAATGATGAGCCTGTGGATGCATATTATATGCTGTGGCAAATCTCTGCTCGTAGATGCTGCTTGTATTAAGCTCGCTACGACACAGATCTGATAGTGTAAAAAAATATAAAGTTTTTTGCCACGCCCACTTTTTGGGGGCGTTTTTATTAAAAAACGTTTTACGGTCAAATTTTTAAATTTTCAAAAAAAGTTTGATGCAGAATAATTAGTTATATTAATATAAACATTTCGTCCATAGATCATTTTAGCCCACGCTCACTTTTTGGGGGCGTTTTCTTACAAAAATCGTTTGTATACCCTACCCATATGCATATGCAGGAGGAAAACGATGTGTTTTGTCAAACAACAAAAGATTCTCATAAACTGTTTGAACAATATGTTGTGACAATGCCATTTTCTATATTATAGGCTAATAAAGCCCACTTTTTGGAGATATTAATTTTAAAGTTGGGTTGGGATAGGGTATTCAACGATCCGCACAGCGGATTGTAGCCTTCTCATATGTCTTTTTTTAGAAACCAAAATATTCACAAAACAACTTTTTTCGGATACTATTTCTCGCACTCGCTGCAAACTTTTTATTCCTTATCCTGCATTTATAGTCCTGCATGTGAGGAAGTTATCCGAAACGCGTCTAACCGTTAGATTTTCCACCCTCATATATGGATTTTGGTCTTAGGATTGAATCGTAAATTGACTTTTAATCGTTCCATTACATTTAATGCAGCACCTTTTAAACCCCTAGTCTTGAGATTTTTTTTTGCCCACTAACCTACTCAACACCGACAATGATATCTCTGTGTAGGTGCATTACTGCCAAGAAAACTCACATTGCAAATGTCGGGGCTAAAATATTGTCCCCTAAATGCCAAGACACGATGACGACAACGACGACGACAAAGCAGAGTGTGAGCGGCAGGTTGAAGTGCAAACTTTTCGATTAACAAATTGAAAATGCCTGCAGCAGATGTTGTGTGCCATGTTACCTGGAAGTGCAGGTATAAGTACAACATGGAATAGTGCCAGAAATTCTGTCATTTTTGAGAAACGAAATAAAATTTTCCACTCAGTGCTTCCATAAGAGATGCATTCACAGAAAAATTTATTCTGTTTGTCGCGTAAATAGTTTACATACGTTGATATAACTCTGAGGATGAATAAGGACGAATGAACCATGGGTGGTGGGTGTGGTCTAAGTCAATTTTGTCACTTGAATTTGAAGAACTTAAGTTTAAAGGTATGTTAGAAAGTCAGTGTTCAACATTTTAAACTTTTCTTGTTGAGAAGTTTATTCATTTGTTTCGGTATGTAGTGGAGATGGATGCATTAGGTATGCGTGCTCCAAAATAGGAGAAAAGTATTAAGAAAGCAAGGAATGCTATTGCTTGATGAATAGATATTTTTTACAATAAGTTTTCCGTAATTAAGACATATTGTCTGACTATTCGTTTGCATAAATGAATTTGTTTTCAACATTTTTACTTCAACATTCTACTTCTACATAGTACAGGGAAGTATTGTGATATAAAGAAAATTCAAAGTTGAGTTTTTGAGGAATTTTTTGTTTTGGGGTATTGCAACGTCCAACGCAGTCCCTCATTGATAATGGAGCCAAACTGTTTGACATATTTAAATATCATTTCCGGAATATGTGTTGTTAGTGGTCATGCAAATGGGTTTTTCGAATTTTATTCCCAAAAGGAACTGCAAGTAGCTCCCAATATAACGTTTTAAAACTTTACAAACAAAGCTTCTAAAGGGTGATCCAAGTAGAGATACTTTTTTCAATAGCCTTTTTTGACAGATCACGTGTGAGTCGTGTCATGCTGTCATGTTATTTTTGTTTAGTATTGTTTGGCATTTCATAATGGAAAGACTTACGCGTGAACAACGTTTACAAATTGTTCAACTTTATTATGAAAATTCACGTTCTGTGAGGAATGTGTTTCGTGCACTTCGCTCAACTTATGGTCAACATAATCGGCCTACTGAGCGTACTATTCGCAACACCATCACCCATTTTGAGACCCAGCATTCATTATTGGATAATATTCGACCGAACCACGTCCAGCACGCTGTGAAGAAAATATAGCGGCCGTAGCTGAGAGTGTACTCGAAGACCGTAAATTATGCCGGTGCGAACGTAACCGTCAATGGCGACCGTTATCGTGCCATGATAACCACCTATTTGATGCCTGAAATTGAAGCTCGTGATCTCAGCGACATTTGGTTTCAGCAAGACGGCGCCACTTCCCACACATCGCATCAATCAATGGACTTATTGAGAGAACATTTCGGTGAGCACCTAATTTCACGTTTTGGGCCGGTCGATTGGCCACCAAGATCGTGTGATATCACACCGTTAGACTTTTTCCTGTGGGGATATGTAAAGTCAAAAGCTTATGCCGACAAACCCGCTTCGATTCAGGCCTTGGAGGAAAACATCACGCTTGTCATTCGCCAGTTACCACTCGAAATGCTCGAACGAGTGATCGAAAATTGGACTCAACGGATGGACTATCTGCGACGTAGCAACGGCCAACATTTGATAGACATAATCTTCAAAAAATAAATGCCAAAGAATGTTCTTTCAAATGATAATAAACATTCTCCATTAAATTTGAATTTTCTGTGTTTTTTTCGTTAAAAAAGTAGGGAACCTCGAAATGGATCACCCTTTACAAGTATCTATAATAAGATGCAATAAGTAGTTTTTCGACAAAAAAAAATGGTCGCGTTGATTTCAGTAGTAGTGTATTAGGATTATAAATGGATACTCTTACTTACTAACTACAGTCTTGAAAGAAACTGGGCCTCAACTAACATACCTCTCCAAGTAGCCCGGTCCATAGCTAACGGCCTTCAGTTGCGCATTTCAACTTGGTTGAGTTTGGTTTCTACTTTATAAAGCTCGACGGAAAGGTCGTAATTTTCGGCGGCACTGTTAAGCTTGAGTTTAGATATTTCTATCCTCACTTCACTTTGTAGTTTTCGCTGTTGTCGCCAATATGAAATGCCGGACAGCGGAATGTTGCTTGACATCATCGTTCTTCCTTTAATATACCCCTATGGGATAGGGTATAACCATGAAAATGTGACCAAATTGGTACTAAAATTAAATTTTTTCCAGCACTATTTCCATAGAAATTCTGAACTTTTATTTTCAAATCCTTATAACTCTCGTAAACCGCTTAATAGATTAGAATGAAATTTGGCAAATTGATAGATTGGCAACCGTTCTTTAAAATGACATGATGCATTTGTCAGCGGGGGGTAGTGCAAGTGGTATTAATTCAATTCTTCACTCGGAACCTAATAACGTAAAAAGTACTTTCACGAATTGATTGAAATTTGGCTACAAGGTGTATCAGGCGTTACTCTTTAAAATGGTGTATAAAAAATTTCTATAAATTTCGAATATAAAAAAAAATCGTGAAAATGTGACCAAATTGGTACTAAAATTAAATTTTTTCCAGCACTTTTTCAATAGAAATTCTGAAATTTTTTTTTTCAAATCCTT